>JAJHZJ010000720.1:0-153895 GCA_023548195.1 Bettongia penicillata ogilbyi | reverse complement strand
TCAGTTTCCTCAACTCACAAATGCCAAAGACAACTTCAAAGGTCAGTGAGAAATCTCATTCACTTGGGTGAAAAGGGAATGTTGAGGTCTAGCCCTGGCCCCAGGCACCAGCAACTTCCATTGTTAGAGTCATGGCCTAAAGCTCCTGGGGGAAATGAGCAGCTGATCTGGATCTCAACCCTGAGTGGCAGTCCAGGGGTGATGAGTGGTGCTGGCTGACGTGGTGGAGCTGGTAGAGGCTCTGGAGAGGGAGTCCTGCTCACAGGCCAGAGTGTAGACCCAGAGAGGAATAAACTTCTCTCTCTTGACTGTCCACCTTGGAGGAACTGAGAATTATAGGTCCACAGAGTGTATCCTTCCCTTGAAAAAGAATGCAAAAGTCAAGTAACTGGCAGGGAAAATGCCCCCAAAAGGGAAAAAGAATAAAACAATACAAGGTTATTTTCTTGGTGAGCAGGTATTTTCTTCCATCCTTGGGGATGAGGAGAGACAATGCATACCATCAGAGGAAGTCAAGGCTTCTGCATCCAAAACCAACAACACAAATACACAATGGTCTCAGGTCATGGAAGAGCTCAAAAAGGATTTTGAAAATCAATTAAGAGAGATGGAGGAATAATTGGGAAGAGAAATGAGAGTGATGAAAGGAAATCATAAAAAGAGAGTCAACAGCTTGCTAAAGAAGACTCAAAAAAATGCTGAAGAAAATAATACTTTTAAAAGTAGATTAACTCAAATGGCAAAAGAGACCCAAAATGTCAATGAGGAGAAGAATGCTTTAAAGAGCAGAATTAGTCAAATGGAAAAGGAGGTTCAAAAGCTCACTGAAGAAAGTAATTCTGTCAAAATTAGAATGGAGCAGATGGAAACTAATGACTTTATGAGAAACTAAGAAATTACAAAACAAAACAAATAGAATGAAAAAATTGAAGACAATGTGAAATATCTCATTGGAAAAACAACTGTCCTGGAAAATAGATCCATGAGAGTCAATTTAAAAATTGTGGGATTACCTGAAAGCCGTGATCAAAGAAAAAAGAACCTAGACATCATTTTTTCATGAAATTATCAAGGAAAACTCTCCTGGTATTCTGGATGCAGAGGGTAAAATAAATATGGAAAGAATTCACTGATCACATCCTGAAAGAGATCTGAAAAGAAAAACTCCTAGGAATATTGTAGCCAAATTCCCGAGTTCCCAAGTCAAGGAGATAATATTGCAAGCAGCCAGAAAGAAATAATTCAAATATTGTGGAAATACAATCAGGATAACATAAGATCTGACAGCTTCTACATTAAGAGATTGAAGGACTTGACATATGATATTCCAGAAGTCAAAAGAACTGAGACATAACCGTGAATCATCTACCCAGACATACTTGAAGGGAAAAAATGGTCATTCAATGAAATAGAGGACTTTCAAGTATTCTTGATGAAAAGACCAGAGCTGGAAAGAAAATTTGACCTTCAAAGACAAAAATCAGGAGAAAAATGTAAAGATAAACAGAAAAGAAAAAACATAAGGGACTTACCAAAGTTGAACTGTTTACATTCTTACACGGAAAGATAATATTTGTAACTCTTGAAACTTTTCTTGGTATTTGGGTAGTTGGAGGTATTACACACGCATATATGTGGATATATGTGTGTGTGTATATATGTATGTATGTATGTATGTTTGTATAGACAGAGGGCACAGGGTGAGTTGAATAGGAAGGGACGATGTCTAAATAAATAAAATTAAGCAATGAGAGAGGAAAATATTGGGAGGAGAAAGGGAGAAATGGAATGGGGCAAACTATCTCTCATAAAAGAGGCAAGAAAAAGCTTTTTCAAAGGAGGTGAAAAGTGGGAGGTGAGAGGGAAAATGTGAAGCTTACTCTCATCACATTTGGCTTAAAGAGGGAATAACACGGACACTCAATTTAGTATGAAAATCTATCTTACACTACAGGAGAGGAGAAGGACATAAGTGGGGTGTGGGAGGATTGACAGAAGGGAGGGAAAATGAGTACAAGGGGGTAATTAGAAGTAAAACCTTTTGGGGAGGGATAATATCAAAAGAGAGAATTGAATAAATCGGGGCCAGGATAGGATGGAGGGAAACATAAGTAGTCTTTCACAACTTTATTATTATGGAAGTCTTTAGCAAAACTGCACATAGATAACCTATATTGAATTGTTTGACTTCTCAGTGGGGAATGGGTGGGGAGGGAGGAAGGGAGAGAAGTCAGAACTCAAAATTTTAGGAATGAATGTTGAGAATTGTTTTTGCATGCAACTGCGAAAAAAGAAATACATGTTATGGGGTATAGAAATCTATTTTGCCCTACAAGAAAACAGAGGAGATGAGAATAAGGGAAGGAAGGGGTGTGATAGCAGGGAGGGTAGATTAGGGGAAGGGATAATCACAATGCAAGGTGTTTTGGGGTCGGGGGGAGGGTAGAGATGGGTTGAAAATATGAAACTCTAAATCTTGTGGAAATGAATGTTGAAAACTTACAATGAATAAATAAACTGGAAAAAAAAATTGACATTGGAAGCTTGAACTCTTCCACCCAGAGTGCATTCACCTCTCCACTTCCTCCAGCTGCAGCACCATTTCCTCTCTCTCTGAAGGATTTAAACTTGCCTCTTCGAAGTTCACCATGGATGATGATATTGCTGCTCTCATTGTGGACAATGGCTCTGAAATATGCAAAACTGGCTTTGCAAGAGACAATGCCCCTCAGGTCATCTTCCTCTCCATTACTGGGCACTCCAGACATCATGGTGTGATGGTGGGTATGGGCCAGAAAGACGGCTACATGGTGGATGAGGCCCTGAGGAAGAGAGGTGTTCTGATCCTGAAGTACCCTATTGAACATGGTATTGTAACCAGTTATGATGACATGGAGAAGATTTGACATCCTACTTTCTGCAATGAGTTCCATGTGGCCCCTGAGAGCACCCTGTGCTGCTCACAGAAGCCCCCCCTGAACCCAAAGTCAACAAAGAAAGGATGACTCAGATTATGTCTGAGACCTTCAACACCGCAGCCATGTACATTGCCATCCATGCTGTGCTGTCCCTGTATGCCTCTAGTGGTACCACTGGTATTCTGATGGACTCTGGTGATGATGGGATACACACTGTGCCCATTTATGAAGGTTATGCCCTTTTCCATGCCATCCTCCATCTGGATTTGACTGGCCGTGATCTGATGAACAACCTCATGAAGATCCTGACTGAGAAGGGTACAGTTTCATTATCACAGCTGAGAGAGAAATTATGTGTGACATCAAGGAGAAGCTGTGCTATGTCTCCCAAGACTTTGAGCAGGAGATGGATACTGCTGCATCTAGCTCCTCTCCGGAAAAGAGCTATGAGATCCCTGATGGTCAGGTTATGACCATTGGCAACGAGTGGTTCCAGTGCCCAGAAGTTCTCTTCCAGCCATCTTTCTTAGGCATGAAATCCTGTGAAATCCATGAAACTACCTTCAACTCAATCATGAAATGTGATATTGACATCAGTGAGGATTTGTATACCAATATCATATTGTCTGGTAGTACCACTATGTACCCAGGCATTGCCAACAGGATAAAGAAGGAGATTACAGTCTTTGCCCTCAGCACAATGAAAATCAAGTTCGTTGCCCACCTGAGCACAAATACTCTGTCTGGATTGGAGGCTTCATCCTGGCATCTCTTTCCACTTTCCAGCAGATGTGGATCAGCAAGCAGGGGTATGATGAATCTGGGCCCTCCATTGCCCACTGCAAATGCTTCTAAATGGACTGTTTGTGTTTTATTTTATTTTAGTTTTGTCAAAAGAGTGTGACATGATAATTGCCCCCAAAAGAGATGAGATTGGCATGACTTTATCTGTCTTGTTTGGTTGTTTTTTGGCTCTTGACTTAGGATTTAAAAACTGTAGCAGTTAAGGTGATGAGCAGTCTAAGTATGTTGCAGCCAAACTTCCCCAAAGTTCTACAGTGTGTCTTCAGGACTCTACACATTTTTTAAATAGTCATTCAAAATATTGTATACTACATTATTACAGAGTTATAAGCCTCCATGAAATCTGTCCTCTGCTAGAGCAAAGGAGCTAAGTAACAAATCTAGATGGGGAAGGGGGAAGGTACTAGTATGGCTTTATATGTAAATGAATGTAATCCTTTAAAAAAAACTTTTTTTAAACTTCCACTTTAATACTTGTTTCTTTTTTAAAAAGTTGTCAGCCATATTGAATACCCCCCCTAAATTCCCTCCCTGCCCCCAACATACATGTGAATGAAGACTTTACAGTCTCCCTACAAGTTTTATGAGATTGGTGCCAGTACTTGGGGGAGGGGAGGAGCTTTACCTGTCCACTGACTTAAGACTAGTTCAAATAAAAGTGCACACATTAAAGAAAAAAAAGTAAAATTGATCAAATGTAAAAGGAAGTGCAAAACCTAACTGGGAAAATTGGGCAAATGGAAAAGTAGCTACAAAAACTAACAGAAAGAAAAAATTCAATAAAAATTAGAATTAGGCAACTCGAAGCTAATCACTGTATAAGGCATGAAAAATCAGTCAAAAAAAAGAGAAGAAAATGAAAAGTATCTCATTGGAAAAACAACAGATCTCGAAAATAGATACAGGAGAGAAATTCTAGGAATTATTGGTCTATGAGAAAGTCATAATGGAAAAAAAAAGAGCCTGTACAATACTTTCCAAGAAATCATTCTGAAAAAACTGCTCTGAAGTACTAGACCCAGAGGCCAAAATAGTCTTAGAAAGAATCCACTGATCACCTTGTGAAAAAGATCCCAATTTGAAAAGATCAAGGAATATTGTTGGCAAATTCCAGAACTATCAAGTTAAGGAGAAAATACTGCAAGCAGTCATAAAGAAACAATTCAAATGTCAAATAAATGCAGTCAGAATCACACAGCGCCCCATAATTTCTACATTAAAGGATCTGAGGGATTGCAATATGACATTCTGTAAGGCAAATGAGCTTGGGCAACCAAGGATCAATTATCCAGAAAAGTTGAGCATAATATTTCAGGCAAGGAGATGTACATTCGATGAAATAAGGGATTTCTGGACCTTCCTGATGAAAAAGCCAGAGCTTCATAGAAAATTGATCTTCAATACAAGACTCAAAAGAAACATAAAAAGATAAACAGTGAAAAAAATTTAAAAAAACTTTGTTATTCAATATAATCAAATTGTTTTCATTCATATATGGGAAGATGATAGTAAATCTTGAGAATTGTATGTTTATTATGACATTTGAAAGGGATACACATGGATAGAGGGAGTAGGTATAAATTAACTGATGTGATGATAAAAAACATAACTAAAGTGTGAAGGGATTGCAACAGAAGAAGAGAAAAGTAAGAGGCAGAAAAAAACTAAACTATATCATAGGATGAGGCAGAGAAACATATTATAGTGGAGGGAAAGAGGGGAGGGAGATGGACATTCTTTGACCCTTACTCTCATCTTATTTTGTTCAAAGACTTAACAGCATACTCAGTTAAGTATAGAAAGAAAATGTGCCCTACATTAAGAGTGGAAAAGGAAAAGAAAAGGGGGGGGGGGTTGTGAAGGAAAGAAGTAGTAAGGGAAAAGGGAAATAAAAGGGAAGGGGGCTGATAGAAGGGAAGGAAGATTGAGGGAGGCTACGGTCAAAAGTAAAATCCTTTTGAGGAGGAGAAGGGAGAAATAAAAGCATAAATGGGGAGGTAGAATGGGATGAAAAGACACAAATAGTAATCATAACTGTGAATGTGAATAGAATGAACTCTCCCATAAAATGGAGGCAGATAGCAGAATGGATTAAAAATCATAATCTTACAATATGTTGTATACTAAAAACACATTTGAAACAGGGTGATATAAGCAAGGTAAAGTTAAAAGGCTGAAGTAGAATATATTATACTTCAGCTAATGAAAAAGAAAGCAGGGGTAGCAATCCTAATCTCAGATAAATCAAAAAAAAAAAGTTGTTCTAAACCAAAGAGATAAGAACGGAAACTATATTCTGCTAAAAGGCACCATAGACCATGACATAATATCATTACTAAACATATATCAAGTTGTATAGCAGTAAAATTCTTAGAGGAGAAGTTAAAAGAATTACAGGAAGAAATAGACAACAAAACTATAATAGTGGGGGAACTCAACCTTCCCCTTTGTGAACTTGATGATTCTAACCTCAAGATAAACAAGAAAAACATTAAAAAGGTGAATAGAATTCTGGATAAAGTAGATGTGATTGAGCTCTGGAGAAAATTGAATCAGGGTAGAAAGTAATATGATTTTTCTCAGAGTTACATGGTACAAACACAAAAATTGACCATGTACTAGGACATAAAAACCTTACAATTCAGTGCAGAAAGGCAGAGAGTCGATGCACCCTTTTCAGATCACAGTGTAATAAAAATTATATGTAATAAAGGACCATGGAAAGATAGACCAAAATTAACTGGGAACTAAATAATCTAATCGTAAACAATGAGGGTTTCAAGCAACACATCACAGCAACAATAAACAACTTCATTCAAGAGAATGACAGTAATGAAATACCTACCAAATCTTAGGGGATGCAGCGAAAGCAGTTCTTAGGGGAAGTTTCATATCTCTGAATGCACACGTGAATAAAATAGAGAAAAAGGAGACCCATGAATTGAGCATGCAACTGACAAAAAAACTAGAAAAAGAACAAATTGAAAATCCTCAATTAAATATCAAATTAGAAATATGGAATACCAAAGGAGAGATTACTAAAATTGAAATTAAGAAAACTATTGAACTAATTAATAAAACTAAGAGTTGATTTTATGAAAAAAATTAAATTGATATGTCTTTGTTCAACTTGATTTAACAAAATAGAAAGAAGAAAACCAAATTACCAATATCAAAAATGTAAAGGGTGAGTTCATCTCCAATGTTTGACAATTTAAGTGAAATGGACGAATGTATATATGTACGTATGTATATATGTACGTATGTATGTATGTATGCACCTATGTACATATTGCCCAGATTGACAGTATAGGAAGTAAAATATTAAAATAGTCCCAATTTAGAAAAATAAATTAAACAAATCATCAATGAACTCTCTAGGGAAAAAATTTTAAGAGACAGAAGGACTGACAAATAAATTCTTAATTTCAATACTATATAGACTATTTAGGAATATTGGTGAAGAAAGAGTCCTACCAAATTCTTTTTATGATAAAAATATGGTTCTGATACCTAAACCAGGAAAAGCCAAAACAGAGAAAGAAAATTATAGATCAATTTTCCTAATGAAGATAGATGAAAAATATTAAATAAGATATTAGCAAAAAGATTGCAGCAACTTATAATGAGAATAATACACTGTGATCAGGTAGGATTTATACCAGTAATGCATAGACTTCCAGCCCCTGAGATCTGCTGTGACCAGTCTGTGCCAGTGTAGCCCATGCCAGACTGCATTCCACTCCCTGCCTGGTGAAAAGACCCTTCCTGTAGAATTTTCAGGTTGTCTTGGACTGGAGAGTTGTTTTACTCTATCATTTTGTGTGTTCTATAGTTTTAGAATTTGTTTAGAGTGATTTTTTACAGGTATTTTCAGGACGTTGGGGAAGAACTCAAGGGCCTGCTTTTACTTCACTATCTTGGTTCCACCCCCCGAACAGTGTTTCTTAAGGGAGAAGATGACCAATAGGAGGATGAGCCCAATCCCTGGCCCCATATGCTTGAAGATATCTCCCTGAAGTGAGTGTTCAGATTTTGCAGAGCTGAGGTGAGATACTAAATGTTTCAACCTTCAGCGGAGCATAACAATCATTGCCTTACATCTGCTTCTTTTTTCCCTGTTAATGTGTGCTTTTGGATGAGTTGTGTGGAGAAAATAAATAGGTTTCTCATATTTGATTCATATTGTTCAGTAAACATTTTTCTTTTTTTAATTTAATTTAATTATTATTTTTAATGTTCTACAATCACTACCATAAAATTAAGATTTTAACCCCCTCCACACCTCCCTCCCACTATCCCCCTCCCTCCCCAAGACAGCATACAATTCTGTATAGGTTCTACATACACTTTCGTATTGAGTACATTTTCACAATAATCATGCTATGTAGTTGAACTAAAATAAATGGAAGAAATCATATAGCAAATCATAACATAATACACACACACACACACACAAACATGATCTGCTACATTCTGCGAATGAATTCCACATTTCTTTCTCTGAGTGTGGAAGGCGTTTTGCCTTAGAAAACCACAATTGGAATTTTTTTTATATAAGTTCTTGCATTATTACAAAGTTCCAAGTCTACCAGAAAAAACTCTCACACACTGTGGTCGTTGCTGTGCACAAAGTTCTCCTGGTTCTGCTCCTTTCACTCAGCATCAGATCATATAAGTCCTTCCAGGCCTCCCTGAAGTCTTCTTGTTCATCATTTCTTATGGCACAATAGTACTCCATTACATTCATATACCATAATTTATTCAGCCATTCCCCAATTGATGGGCATCCCCTTGATTTCCAGTTTTTGGCAACTACAAAGAGTGCTGCTATAAATATTTTTGTACATGTGGAACCCTTTCCCATTTTTATGATCTCTTGGGGATACAGTCCTAATAGCGATATTGCCAGGTCAAAGGGTATGCACATTTTTGTAGCCCTTTGGGCGTAGTTCCAAACCGCTCTCCAGAATGGTTGGATGAGCTCACAGTTCCACCAACAATGAATTAGTGTTCCAACTCTTCCACATCTTCTCCAGCATTTAACATTTTCTCATTCTGTCATGTTTGCCAATATTAGAGGCGTGAGGGGCTACCTCAGAGTTGTTTTGATTTGCATCTCTCTAATCAATAGTGATTTAGAGCATTTTTTCATATGATTATAGATATCTTTAATTTCTTCCTCTGAAAATTACCTGTTCATATCTTTTGACCATTTATCAATTGGAGAATGACTTGTATGGTTATACATTTGATTCAGTTCTCTATATATTTTAGAAATGAGGCCTTTATACCCGAGCTTAGCCGTAAAAATTCTTTCCCAATTTATTACATCCCTCCAAAATTTGGTTGCATTGGGTTTGGTTGTGCAAAAACTTTTCAGTTTAATGTAATCAAAATTATCCATCTTGCATTTCATAATGTTTTCTATCTCCTCTCTAGAAAAAAAATCTTCCCTTCTCCATAAATCTGATAAACATACTATTCCTTGCTTCTCCAGTTTATTCATGGCCTCAGTCTTTATACCTAAATCATGTATAGTCCATTTGGACTTTATTCTTGTGTACAGGGTCAGGCATGGGTCTATGCCTAATTTCCGCCACACAGTTAAACAGTTTTCCCAGCAATTTTTGTCGAACAGTGAGTTCTTATCCCAGAAGCTGAGATCTTTGGGTTTATCAAACAGGAGGTTGCTATATTCCTTGCCTACTGTGTTTTGAGTGCCAAGTCTATTCCATTTGTCTACCCCTCTGTTTCTTAGCCAATACCAAGTGGTTTTGATAATTGCTGCTTTATAATACAATTTGAGGTCTGGTAGCGCTAGGCCACCTTCCCAAGCATTTCTTTTCATTAGTCCCTTTGATGTTCTGGACCTTTTGTTTTTCCAAATGAATTTTGATATTATTTTATCCAGCTCTAGAAAATAATTATCTGATAGTTTAATTGGTATGGCACTAAATAAGTAAATTAATTTAGGTAGAATTGTCATTTTTATTATATTAGCTCGGCCTACCTATGAACAACTGATGTTTTTCCACTTACTTAAATCTGACTTTATTTGTGCAAAAAGTGTCTTCTAATTGTGTTCATATAATCCCTGGGTTTGTTTTGACAGGTAAACTCCTAAGTATTTTATAATGTCTACCCTAGTTTTAAATGGGATTTCTCTTTCTATCTCTTACTGTTGGACTTTGTTGCTAATATATAGGAATGCAGAAGATTTGTGTGGGTTAATTTTGTAACCTGCAACTTTGCCAAAGTTGTTTATTATTTCAAGTAGTTTTTTACTTGAATCTCTGGGATTCTCTAAGTATATCATCATATCATCTGCAAAGACTGATAACTTACTTTCTTCTTTGACTATTCTTATCCCTTCAATTTCTTCATCTTGTCCAATAGCTAAAGCTAACATTTCTAGTACCATATTGAATAATAGTGGCAACCGTGGGCATCCTTGTTTCACCCCTGATCTTATTGGAAATGCATCTAGCTTATCCCCATTGCCTATAATGTTTGCTGAAGGTTTTAGGTAGATACTGCTTATTATTTTATGGAAAGTTTCCAGTGTTTTCGAATGGGTGTTGTATTTTGTCAAAACCTTTTTCTGCATCTATTGAGATAATCATGTGGTTTTTGTTAGTTTTGTTGTTGATATGATCAATAACGCTAATGGTTTTCCTAATAATGAACCAGCCCTGCATTTCTGGTATGAAACCTACCTGACCATAACGTATTATTCTGGTGATAAGACGCTGTATTCATTTTGCTAAAATCTTATTTAAAATTTTTGCATCTATATTCATTAGAGAAATTGGTCTCTAATTTTCCTTCTCTGTTTTTGTCTTCCTGGTTTGGGTATCAAAACCATATTTGTATCATAGAAAGAATTTGGGAGGACTCCTTGTTCCCCAATTTTCAAAAATGGTCTATATAGTATTGGAATTTACTGTTCTTTAAATGTTTGATAGAATTCACTTGTGAATCCATCTGGCCCTGGAGATTTTTTTGCTAGGGAGTTCATTGATGGCTTGTTCAATTTCTTTTTCTGAGATGGGGTTGTTTAAGTATTCAACTTCCTCTTCTGTTAATCTGGGCAATTTGTATTTTTTAAAATACTCATCCATCTCGATTACTGAATTTGTGGGCATAAAGCAGGGCAAAGTAATTTCTAATTATTGTTTTAATTTCCTCCTCATTGGAGGTGAGTTCACCCCTTTCATTTTTAATATTAGTAATTTGATTTTCTTCTTTCTTTTCTTTAATCAAATTGACCAAAGGTTTATCAATTTTATTATTTTTTCATAAAACCAACTATTGGTTTTATTTATTAATTCAATAGTTTTCTTAATTTCAATTTTATTAATCCCTCCTTTGGTTTTCAGTATTTCTAATTTGGTATTTTCTTGGGGATTTTCAATTTGTTCTTTTTCTAGCTTTTTCAGCTGCATGCCCTAGTCATTGATCTACTCTTTCTCTATTTTATTTATGTAGGCATTCAAAGATATAAAACTTCTCCTAAGAACTACTTTTGCAGTATCCCATAAGATTTCGTATGTTGTCTCATTATTGGCATTCTCTTGAATGAAGTTGTTCATTGTTTCTATGATTTCTTCCTTAACCCACTCCTTTAGTCTTAGATTATTTAGTTACCAATTGGTTTTTGGTTTATCGTTCCATGGCCTTTTATTACATGTAATTTTTATTGCATTATGATCTGAGAAGGATGTGATTATCTCTGCCTTTCTGCACTGGATTGTGAGATTTTAATGTCCTAATACATGGTCAATTTTTGTAAATGTTCCATGTACCACTGAGAAAAAAGTATATTCCTTTCTCTTCCCATTCAATTTTCTCCAAAGATCTATCATAGCTATCTTATCCAGAGTTTTATTTACCTCCTTAACCTCTTTCTTGTTTATTTTGAGGTTAGATTTATTGAGCTGAGAGAGGGGGAGTTTGAGGTCCCCCACTAGTATAGTTTTGCTGTCAATTTCTTCCTTCAACTCCCTCAGCCTCTTCTCTAAGAATCTGACTGCTATACCACGTGGAGCATACATGTTTAGTAATGATATTGCTTCATTGTCTATGGTGCCTTTTAGCAGAATATAGTTTCCATCCTTATTCCTTTTGATTAGATCTATTTCTGCTTTTGCTTTGTCTGAGATTAGGATTGCTACTCCTGCCTTTCTTACATCAGCTGAAGCACAATATATTCTGCTCCATCCTTTGACCTTCATCCTATGTGTATCCCCCCATTTCAAATGTGTTTCTTGTAAGCAGCATATTGTTGGATTATGACTTTTAATCCATTCTGCTATCCATCTCCTTTTTATGGGAGAATTCATTCCATTCACATTCACAGTTATGATTACAATCCGTGTATTTCCCTCCATCCTCTTTCCCACCATTTGTGCTTTTAGCTCTCACGTTTCCCTTCCCCTCCTCAATAGTATTCACTTTTCACCACCTCCTCCTGCAGCCTTCCCCTCCTTCTTTTAGCCTCCCTCCCTTTTACTCCCCTTTACTCCTATTACTTCTTCCCTCCTTTTTAACTTCCCCTCCCCTTTCTTCCCCCTTCCCCTCCTAAGCCTATAGAGCTAGTTAGGATTATCTACTCGAGTTTAATGTTCCCTCCTTTAAAGAATTTGGATGAGAGTACCTCTCAAACAATGCTCATCTTCCTCCCCTCTTTCCCTCTACTATAATTTTGTACTTCTTCCTGTGCTTCAATTTGCCATTTTCTGCTTCCTCCTTTTCACATCTCATTACAATCCCTTCTCATGCTTAAATTATATTTTTAATATGGCATCATTTACTTTATACCCATTCCCTCTATGTATATCCCTTTTATATTTCATAATAGCTTCACAGTTCTCAAGGTTAACAGGTATTATCCTCCCTTATAGGGAGGTAAACAGTTTGCCCTAATTGAGTAACAAGTTTTTGTTTTTCCCCTCTGTTTACCTTTTTATAATTCTCTTGAGATCTGCATTTGAAGATCAAAGTGTCTATTGAGTTCTGGCGTTTTTGTCAGGAAGCTCTGGAAATCCTTTACTTCCTTGAATGACTTTCTCCTTGCCTGAAATGTTATGCTGAACTTTGCTGGGTAGTTGATCCTTGGTTGTAGTGCCAACTCCTTTGCCGTAAAGAATATTGGATTCCAATTCCTTCAATCTTTTAATGTAAAAGCTACAAGATCCTGTGTGATCCTGACTGCATCTCCTTGATATTTGAATTGTTTCTGGCTGCTTGTAGTATTTTCTCCTTCACTTTATAGCTCTGGAATTTGGCAATAACATTTCTTGGGGTTTTGAGTTTGGGATCCCTTTTGGGAGGGGAATGGTGGATTCTTTTGATAACTATTTTGCCCTCTGAATCTAGTACTTCTGGGCAGTTTTCCTTGATGATTTCCTGGAAGATATTGTCCAGACTCTTTTCTTCATCATGGGTTTCTGGCAGGCCAATAATTATTAAATTTTCTCTCCTGGATCTATTTTCCAGGTCAGTTGTTTTTCCAATTAGATATTTTACATTTTCTTCTATCTTTTTATTCTTTAGATTTTGTTTGACTGATTCTTGCTGTCTCATTCAGTCATTAGTTTTTACTTGCCCAATTCTAATCTTTATCAAATTGTTTTCTTCAGCTAACTTTTGCATCTCCTTTTCCATCTGTCCAACTTTTCTTGTAAGGAGCTATTTTCTCCAGTTAATTTTTTGTGCTTCCTTTTCCATTTGACCAATTTTCCCAATTAGGTTTTGGATTTCCTTTTCCATTTGATCAACTGTTCCTTTAAAGGAGTTATTTTCTCCAGTTAATTTTTGAACTTCCTTTACCATCTGTTCAATTTTCCTTTTCAAAGAGATATTCTCATCAGTGAATTCTTTTTTTGTAATTTTAAAATCATTGGCCAGTTTTTCTTCTATTTCCTTCTTCATCAGTTCCAGGAGAGCTGCTTGTGCTTGTGGGCAATTCATAGTCCCTTCTGATGTTTCAGATGGAAGTGCAGTCTCAACTCTGACCTCTTTGGTGTTTATGGTTTGGTCCTTATCCCCATAGAAATAGTCTATGTTTTTTTCACCCTTCTGCTTTTTCTTATTCATGATGTTGATTGAGTGCAATGGCTTCTGGTTCTTTCAGTCAGAATCTGCAGAACTTTCTGTTGAGCTGATGTGTGAAAAAACTAAAAGCAGGTTTTAATTTTCCCGATCAACCCTGAGTTTGGCTTGTTATGTTGTGGGGAGGAATGGTCTGGTCACAGGACATCTTCTCAGCTGAACTGAGGCAAAGGCAAGCTCAAGGGAAGGTGATCCCAGCTTCCCTATTGTCTTTCTGATTCCCACGGAGTTCTGAGGCACGCCTATATGCTGATACATGTTCCCACCCCTTCTTGGGCTCCTCTCCTGGCACTGAGGCTTGCCTGGGTCCTAGTGCAAGTTTTCTCTGCCCTAGGTCCTCTGTCCTTCCAGTTTGCCTCTGCCACAGTAGGAGAAATCCCCCTTAGTTATTTTCCTAGCCTCAGGTGTTATGAGACTATTGGCCCCTTCTGCTAATGCTGCTAATCCAGGATGTTTCTGGGAAAATATTTTATGGTTCTTTCATGGTCATCAAGGGGGGAGGAGAGAGCATTTACTGATCACTCCCCCATTCTGTCTCCCAGGTAGTTCAAGTAGGTGACTTACCGAAGTTTAATCTTTGGGCTGAAGGTCTCAGGAGCTGCTGCGCTGGTATCTGGCGCTCAGTGGCTCTCACTGGTTTGGTTTGCCTTGTCTCCCACCCTCATTGCCGCTCTTTCAGTTCTGCCTGCCACTCTCAGGTTTCTTGGGTCTCTTCTGCTCCACTGTGCTGGCCATGCTGCACTATTCACTGGGGGCTTATCCCCATAGAACAGATCCTTCCTGTGGACCTTCCAGTCTAACCTGGGCTCCAAATCTGTCACAGTCTGTCTCCCACTGGATTCCGCACCTCCAAAATTTGGTCAGATTCTCCTTTCAGAGATATCCGAAGGAGTTTGTCCAAGAGCTTAGGTAAGTCATTGCTCTCACTCTGCCATCTTGACTCTGCCCCCCAGTGAACATTTTTCAACCTTCATTTCCTTTTTCTTCTGGGGAGACCCTGGAAAGAAACTAAACTTTATCCTTATGTAATTATCCCTGGAGCTATGGGGTGAATTCTAAGGAACCAAAGAATGTGATGAAAAAGTCTATTCCCTTTTTCTAGAAGACAGACTTTTCAAAGGCTCAATATTGTCTCAAGGCTCATTAAGAAAAAAAATCACTTCAAGAAGAAGATGATGCTAACTCTTTGATTTTCATACTCTCCCTAGTGCTTATCAAAGCAGTTTGTACATGATATTTGAATAACAGATATAGAGTTGAATTGGATAGAAATGAATTAGATGGAACTGATTTGCTGAGGAGACACAGAAAGGGAATGATCAGTCAGGTGGTCTTGGAGAAGGCTTCCCAAGGAGAGTGCTAAAGCAGTTGACTTGGATGGGTGGTGGCATGAGAATTTATAAGCATAAGGGCTATCATTTGTAATGCTTCAATATGGTAACAAGTATGTTGCCCATGTAGGTCAGTAAATAGATTCATTTGCGCTTAACCAGGGAGATTGTGTTAAGGAGTAATGTGATATGAAGTTGGAGTGGCCAACTGGGATCAGGCTTTTGGGGACCATGAGCAGTTGTTCTGAAACCACTAAAATAGATGATCTTTCTAACTTTATGTCCCCAAGGAATCTAGCAGATCTGGACGTACTCCTTCCTCTTAGTGACTGAACTCAGACATCCTGCCACCAAGGGCCTCAGTGGCCCATGGTTTACGGGACTGAGGAAACTGCAAATTAATTGGAACCTGTTCCCATATGAGCAGCAGATGTCTCTGTGCCTGCTAACCTGGAGCCTTTAAGGTGATCTGGTTAACAGCTGAGCTGACAAACCTCCCTTCTAGTCCCTGTCATCAAGAAGATGCACTGATTTCCTCAAATGTCTTTTCCACTGAGACTTTGTTTTGGTTACAGCCTGAGCACATAGCAACATGAGGCTGTGTCCAGGCTGTTTCTTGCCTACAGAGTAGGGGGAAAAGCATGTTTAAGATAAAAAGGGGAAGACCATCACTCTTGTCCAAAGTGGGAAGATTGAAGGTTGCACACTGGCACTTCATGGAGTCACAGGGCATATACCCGCAGGTATGTGTAGAACATCCCAGAGAGAGATGCCTTCTATGTCTAAGCCCAGACTCAGTCCTTGTCAAGCCATACAGAGCTTGTAGCTGGAGACGAGCTAATCCAACTTCTTGTATTGTAAGCAGAGGTAAATAGAAGCCCAAGGTCACACAGAGGACATATCACTGGATATAGAGTCAGTGCCTCAGATATTTGCTGGTGATTCTGGATAAGTCATCCAATTTCTCTGGACCTCAGTTTCCTCTAAAATAAGGACATTATCATCTATGCCATAGGGATTTTGTGAATCAAACAACATCCCTTGTGCAAAGTGTGATATAAATATAAGTTGGGGCAGTAGCAGAGGTAGATTTAGCCACAGTCATAGTCACTGCTGGTAGCCATGGTGGTGAAAGTGCCTGGCCTCAGAGGGCTTACATTTGATCATCCCTTTCCTCCCTGACCGGTGCCCTGTGAACAAGCCATTAGCTACAATGGAAAAAGATGAAAAAACAATGGCTGTGCAGCCATCCCTGGCAGCTTGTTCACCTTATGGACATGGACTCATGACCAACAACAGCAAGGCCCACTACCATCCTTCATTAGACTTCACTACAAAGTCATGGGCTAGTGTTGATCACGTTGGTGCAAAGAGGTATTCCGCCAGAACTCCCTGCCTAGACTATTCTGCCAGAACCCCAATGTAAGCCTTTATTCCATGCAGTATTGTTTGGGGAAAGAGTCTAAAGAGTTCATACTCACAATCTACCTTATGTAATGAAAGTTTGTTGGGTTCTATTTTGTTTGAATAACAAAATCTCTCTCCCAGTGAGAGCTAAAGAAATGTGACATGGCTTTTCTCAGGCAGCAGTGAATTCTCTGTCTCTCAAACTCTTAAACTGGAAACTTGATGGCCATTTTTTGGAGATGGGAAGAAAAGATTTCTTTCCAGGTCTGAGCTGAACCAGAAGGTCCCTGTTATTGTCCAATGGTTTCAATTATGTCTTACTCTTCATGGCCCCATTTGAGGTTTTCATGGCTAAGATACTGGAGTGGTTTGTCATTTCCTTCTGCAGCTCGTTTTACAGATAAGGAAACTGAGGCAAACAGGGTAAAATGGCTTACCCAGGATCACACAACTAGTAAATGTCAGGTCACATTTGAACTCATGAAGATGAGTCTTCCTGACACCACACCAAACGCTCTATGTACTATTGTCACTGAGCTGTGCAAAGGCCTCTCAGTCCTTTCTAATAAAGATATTTTGTGAATTTTCTCCTGACTGCAGCAATGCAACTCCCTGAAAAAGGTAGCACAAGATAGTGGTTTCAGTGACAGAGGGAAAAAGAGCAGATTTCAAATCCTGCCTGTGACATCAACTCATGTGTGTGACCCTGGTCAACTCATGTCACCCCTAAGTTTCCCAAATGCTGCTCCTCTGGAAGAGGGGACTGGCCTTAATGGCCTCCAAGGTCCTTTTGAATTTGAAATCTATGTGCCTATGATCTGACAATTTATGAATACACAAAGTAATGGGTTCCATCCATATTTTATCACTGCTTCTTAAGGAGATCCATTGAATCGATCATTTCAAGCTGCATAGAAGAAGCATTGCATGGTGGATAGAAGGGCAGACCTGAGTGTGAGGGGGAGCAGACTGTACATCTGTCTCCTGTCATATGTGGTTTGGAGAGCGTGGGCAAGTCACTTCAAGGTTCAGTGTTACCAGGGAACTATGGAAGCCTATGAAGAACAGAGAAGATGAAATTTTCACCGTTAGATGAATTCTCTCAAATGGTATTTGCCATTCCTGTGAAATCAGAGGTCTAGTTTTTAAAATTTTCAAAGGAGAACAAGCAAAATAAAAACATATATTAGTAGTACTAATAACTACCATTAATAGTTTTTTAAAATTTTCTTAGTTATAATGAATTAATTAATTTGTTTTCAGTTTTCAACAATCATTTCCATAAGTCTTAAATTTTTCCCCCTCCTTCTCTCCTCCCTCCTTGAGATGGCATGCAATCTCTTATGGGTTCTACACACACATTCTTAATATACACATTTTCACATTGGACGTGTTGCATAGAAGAATTAAAATGAATCTAAGAAACCATGAGAAAAAGCAAGATAAAATAAAGCATAACACAAGAGGAAATAGTCTTCTTCATTCTGTGTTCTGATTCCATAGTTCATTCTTTGGATGTGGATGTCATTTTGCCTCAAGAGCCCTTTGGGGATGTTTTAGGTCCTTGAATTGCTGTGAAGGGCTAAGTGTATCAGAAACAGTCCTCACACACTGTGACTATTGCTGTGCACAAAGTTCTCCTAGATCTGCTCATTTCACTCAGCATCAGATTATATAAGTCCTTCCAGGCCTCTCGGCAGTCCTCCTGTTCATCATTTCTTATAGCACAATGGTATTTCATTACATTCATATACTACAACTTGTTCAGCCATTCCTTGATTGATGGACATCTCCTTGATTTCCAGTTCTTGGCTGCCCCAAAGAGAGCTGCTATATTTACCCATTTTTATGAGCTTGTTGGGATATAGTCCTAGAAGTGATATTGCTGGGTCAAAGGGTATACACATTTTTGTATCCCTTTGGGCATAGTTCCAAATTGCTCTCCAGAATGTTTTTTATCAGCTCACAGCTTCACCAACAATGAATTAGTATTCCAACTCTCCCATATCTTCTCAAACAATTATTGTCTTCCTGTTTTGCCATATTAGCCAATATTATAGGTGTGATATGGTACCTCAGAATGTTTTGATTTGCATTTCTCTAATCAATTTTCATATGATCATAGATAGCTTTAATTTCTTCCTCTGAAAACTTCCTGTTCATATCTTTGATGATTTATCAGTTGGGGCATCAACAGAATTCTTTATGGTTTGAAAAACACCTTACAAATATCTCATTTGATCCTTACAACCCTGGGAGATATATGCATTTATCATACATATTTTACAGTTGAGGAAACTAAGACAGATAAAAATTAAGTGACAACTAAGATGTGTTTGAGTCCAGATTGAAGTTAAGTCCAACCTTCAATCCACTGTACTACCTAGTTTCCTCTGATTGTCTTGGAGACAAGTGATGTACATATCCAGAGAATTCTGATGAGTGACGTGAAAATAAAGCAGTTCTTGACCATGGGCTTGTGTTTTGTTTTTATTAAATAGTTTTATTTATTTTCAGTGTTCAACAGTCACTTCCATACATCTTAGAATCTTTCCCCCTCCCTCCCTACTTTCTCCCTGAGACAGCATACAGTCTTATGCAGGTTCTACACACACATTCCTGTTAAATGCATTTTCACCTTAGTCATGTTGCTTAGAAGAATTAAAATGAATGGAAGGAACCAAAAAAACAAAACAAAACATAATACGAAAGAAAATATTCTAATTCATTCTGCAATCCAGTTCCATATTTCTTTCTCTGGATGTGGAAGACATTTTTCCTCAAGAGTTCATTGGGAATTGTTTAAGTCCTTGCATTGCAATGAAGTACTAAGTTGTAATGGAATTGCCAACCCCCAGCCTCTTGGATGGCATACCTGGTCACGACTCAGGTAAACTGAGGGGAGACTGGTAAGGCATGAACAAGATGGCGCTGGGAGGAAGGGTTCCACCCCTGTTTTGCCCAAGGCTATTTTCCCGAGCTTTTCAGAGAACAAAGAATCCCAAAAATGTTTTTCTTTCTAGGGGCTATGTGTCCACCCTAGGCAGTCCTGGTCAAATGTATACTACTTCCTTATAAGGGCAAACTAATTGCTGATGGGTTCACTTAAGGCACTGGTGTCAGAAAAGAGATAAAAGCACCACTCACTGCTTGAATAAACGGAGTTCTTACTATCTTGTCTCCCGCCTCACCTCCGTTATTGCTTACAGCTAACTCCACCAAGGCCTGCAGGCTTCTGCTTGTCAGATAAGGCCTGTGGACCTGAGAGATCAGGCCCAGACTCCTGGGTCCCTAACACTAAGTCTACCAGAAAAATTTCTCACATGCTGTGGTTGTTGCTGTATACAAAATTCTCCTAGTTCTACTCCTTTTGCTCATCATAATTCATATAAGTCCTTCCAGGCCTCTCTGATGTCTTTCTGCTCATCATTTCTTATAGCACAATAGTATTCCATTACATTCATATACCACAACTTGTTCAGCCATTCCCCAATTGATGGGCATCCCCTTGATTTCCAGTTTTCTCTACCACAAAGAGAGCTGCTATAAATATTTTTGTACATGTGGTACTCTTTCCCATATTTATGATTTCCTTGGGATACAGTCCTAGAAGTAGTATTGCTGGGTCAAAGGGTATGCACATTTTTGGAGCCCTTTGGGCATATTTCCAAATTGCTTTCCAGAATGGTTGTATCAGCTCACAGTTCCGTCAACAATGAATTAGTGTTCCAACTCTCCCACATCTTCTTCAACATTTATCATCTTCCTGTTTTTTCACATTAGCCAATCTGATAAGTGTGATGTGGTACCTCAGAGTAATTTTGATTTGCATCTCTCTAATAAATAGTGATTTAGAGCATTTTTTCATATGACTATAGAGAGTCTTAATTTCTTACTCTGAAAATTGCCTGTTTATACCCTTTGACTATTTATCAATTGGGGAATGACTTGTATTCTTGTACATTTGACTCAGTTCTCTACATATTTTAGAAATGAGATTTTCATCACAGATACTAGTTGCAAAAAGTCTTTCCTAGTTTTCTGCTTCCCTTCTAATCTTGGTTGCATTTGGTTTCTTTGTGCAAAAACTTTTCAATTTAATGTAATCAAGATTATCTGTTTTGCACTTCATAATGTTCTCTATCTCTTGTTTGGTCAAAAATTTCTCCATAAATCTGACAAATACACTATTCTTTTCTTCCATAATTTGTTTATAGTATCAATCTTTATACAGAGATCATGTCCTCATTTAAACATGATCTTGTGTACGGTGTCAGGCATTAGTCTATGCTCAGTTTCCACCACATTTATGCAGTTTTCCAAGCAGTTTTAGTCAAACAGTGAGTTATTATCCCAGAAGCTGGGGTCGTTGTGTTTATCAAACAGTAGATTGCTATATTCGTTGACTACTGTGTCTTTAGTACCTAATCTATTCCACTGGTCTATGCCTCTGTTTCTTAGCCAGTACCAAGTGGTATTGATGATTGCTGCTTTATAATATAATTTGAAATCTGGTAGAGCTAGGCCACCTTCTGCATGATTTCTTTTTATTAGTTCCCTTGATATTTTGGACATTTTTTCTTCCAGATGAATTTTAACATTATTTTTTGTAGCTGTAGAAAATATTTATCTGGCAGTTTGATTGGTATGGCACTGAATAAGTAAAATAATTTGGGTAGAATTTTCATTTTTATTATATTAACTTGGCCTGCCCACGAGGAACTGATGGTTTTTCCACTTACTTAGATCTGACTTTAATTGTGCAAAAAGTGTTATATAATTGTGTTCATATATTCCCTGGATGTGTTTTGGCAGGTAGGCTCCCAGATATTTTATGGTGTCTACCATAGCTTTAAATGGGACTTCTCTTTCTGTCTCTTACTGTTGGGTTTTGTTGGTTTCTTCTTTACCTATTCTAATTCCTTCAATTTCTTTTTCTTCTCTCACTGCTACAGCTAGCATTTCTAATACTTTATGAATAACAGTGGTGATAATGGACATCCTTGTTTCACCTTTGATCTTATTGAAAATGCATCTAGCTTATCTCCATTGCATATAATGCTTGTTGGTGGTTTTAGGTAGATACTGATTATTATTTTATCGAAAAACCCACATATTCCTGTGTTCTCTAGTGTTTTCAATAGGAATGAGTGTTGTATTTTGTCTGCCTCTATTGAGATAATCATGTGGTTTCTGTTAGTTTTGTTGTTGATGTGATCAATAATGCTAATACTTTTCCCAATATTGAAACAGCCCTATATTCCTGGTATAAATCCTACCTGATCATAATGTATTATTCTCATGATAAGTGCTGTATTCTTTTAGCTAAAATCTTATTTAAAATTGTTGCATCTATATTCATTAGAGAAATTGGTCTATAATTTTCTTTCTCTGTTTTGCTCTTCCTGGTTTAGGTATCAGATCCATATTTGTATCATAAAAAGAACTCCTTCTTCCCCAATTTTCCCAAACAGTGTATGTGGTTTTGGAATTAACTATTCTTTAAATGTTTGATAGAATTCACTTGTAAATCCTTCTGATCCTGCAGATTTTTTCCTAGGGAGTTCATTGATGGGTTGCTCAAGTTCTTTTTCTGAGATGGGGTTAAGTATTAAGCTTCCTCTTCTGTTTTTCTCCACAATTTTTGTTTTTTTAAAATGATCATCCATCTCATTTAGGTTGTTGAATTTACAGTCATACAGTTGGGCAAAGCAATTTCTAATTCTTGCTTTAATTTCCTCCTTATTGAAGGCTAGTTCCCCCTTTTCATTTTTGATATTGGTAATTCGGTTTTCTTCTTCCTTTTTTTTTAAATCAAATTGACAAAAGATTTATGAGTTTTATTGGGTTTTTCATAAAACCAATTCTTAGTTCAATAGTTTTCTTAATTTCAATTTTGTTAATCTTTCATTTGGTTTTCAGTATTTCTAATTTGGTATTTATTTGGGAATTTTCAATTTGTTCTTTTTCTAGCTTTTTCACTTGCATGCCCAATTCATTGATCTCTTTTTTCTCTATTTTATTCATGTAGGCTTTCAAAGATATAAATTTTCCCTAAGAACTGCTTTTGCAGTGTCCCATAAGATTTTGTAGGTTGGGCTTGTATTTTTAATGGGAATAATACAGGTGGACTGATATTGCCTCAATTACACATTCAGTAGGACCAAGCAGCTTGCACCTTCCAATGAATTAACTCTGTGCTGTGGAGGTACTGTTACTACAGATTGCCTCAGGAGTCAAAAGTCCAAATTAATTGGGATGATCCTTGAGGTTCCAAAATCATGGAATCAAGCTGAACCCAGTGAAAAGGAAAGACGGGTTATAGCATCATGGTCCACTGAGGTGGAGGAAACTCTGACTCCTCTACCCATGAAAGCTGATGGAAGCATCCTTTTCATTTTCTCTTGGGATAGTACTTGACTTATCTTCCAAAAATTCAGCTAGACAACTCTCTCCAAGGGAGGGACCAGGTAGGACCTCACTGGGCCTCCATTTCCCTTCATATGTCAATGATCTCCTTGTAAGTCACACCCTGGGATACAATATGACATGGCCTTCCTCCAAGAGCCTCAGGGATCAATGCAACTAAGACAGAGTTTTGAGGAAAGAAGGGCAGGGCATCCAAAAGCATTTGGACCAAGGTTTATAAGATTTAACAGCTCTTCATGGTGGGGCCCTGGATGAAGGACTGGCAGTAAGAGATTCCACAGGGGAAAGGGTGGGATCTTGGTGCATGGACTTGCCTAATTCTTCCTCAAATTTTTTCCATGGGTCGGGACCTCTAGAGTTATTTCCTACCATGAAAGAACGTTAATGGAGGGAACCAGGTTCTGAATGGCTATTTAGATGGGTGGGGCTTCCCTGGAAAGCTTTTAGCCTTCTGCCTGTTAGCTTGAGATTTTTTATTCCAGTATCCAAAGGCTTTGCTCAGGCAAAGGGCCCCTTCCCATGCCACTACACCAGCTCCCAGTGGATTTTGACTTTCTTCTTGGTATGTAGTAGAGAAGTCATCTTGGTTCTTTTCAATGTAAAGAACAGAACCATTTGCTTCAATGGAGTGACATGCAGTGGCTTAGTGAACTGCCACAGCTGTGATGAAGCATCCTAACAATGAGTACATTTGAAAATAGATTTTCCCTCCACCCCCACTTGGAGGGTGTATAAACAAGTCATGGCCTTAGAGTGCCACAGGAGGCATCTGGAGAATGCTGGGCTTATGCTTGGCTTTTCACACCTACTATTAATTAAATCCCAAGTCTGCCGTTCACATTTCACAACCCTCTTTCCTCCAGAGTCTATGATTTCCTTCCTTCCAAAAAAACAAAACAAAACAAAACAAAACATTTTCCACCCCATCTTTAGTCATTCAGGTTCTATAACCATGTGATCTAATGGACACAAGTCATTGACTCTTTAATATGATTATTGCATGAACACAGAATAGCAGATTCAACAAGATTGCTAAAGTCCTTGACTTTTAGAGTTCCTTCAGTATTTTTTTAAGTCACAAGTAAGTGTTTGTGACCCCATTTGAGATTTTCTTAGCAAAGACGCTAGTCATTTGTAATTTCCTTTTTCAGCTCCTTTTGCAGAAGAAGAAATTGAGGCAAACAGTGTTAAGCAACTTGCCCAGGATTACTTGTCTAAGATTGGAACTCAGGAAGATGAATCTGATTTTTTGTTCAGCATTCTTTTCACTATTTTACACTGTTTATGGATTCAAAATAGTTGGTTGGCCTCAAATTCAGGACTATCTGAGCTTGTTCCCACTCTGACCTACTTTAGCTATGTGGCCCTGGGTAAGTCAATTAACTTCTCAGTGCTTGAGGCAACTCTCTAAGACCATAAGTTGCAGAAAAGGTAGAAATATGCATTACTAGTTCACCAGGAAGTCTCTTGTACCAATTTAAATCATACTTTCAATCCAGAAAAATAAAGGAAGGAAAGAAGGAAGGAAGGAAGGAAGGAAGGAAGGAAGGAAGGAAGGAAGGAAGGAAGGAAGGAAGGAAGGAAGGAAGGAAGAAAGGAAGGAAGGAAGGAAGGAAGGAAGGAAGGAAGGAAGGAAGAAAGGAAGGAAGGAAGGAAGGAAGGAAGGAAGGAAGGAAGGAAGGAAGGAAGGAAGGAAGGAAGGAAGGAAGGAAGGAAGGAAGGAAGGGACAAAGTGCTAATTCACTACCTGTACCAAAATCTTACTTTGGCCACTCATAGTATGAAAACTTGGTGTACTGCGGAAGAGTT
Organism: Bettongia penicillata ogilbyi; assembly: GCA_023548195.1. Classification (NCBI taxonomy): domain Eukaryota; kingdom Metazoa; phylum Chordata; class Mammalia; order Diprotodontia; family Potoroidae; genus Bettongia; species Bettongia penicillata. Next base: position 129,081 of record JAJHZJ010000720.1, on the reverse strand, counting down.
CTGAATTTGTTGTCAGAAGACTTTGATTCAAATCCACTTCTATGGCTTACCATATGTATGACCCTGAATAAATCCCTTCATCTCTCTGGACATCATTTTCCTCATATGTAAAATAGGGATCAAGATGTCTTTGCTGTCCTCTCAAGACCTCTCCTAGGTCTAAATTTATTATACTTCAGTTCTTGAATCACTTAAATATTTACCAGATGACCATAAGCTTTGGCAGTTATTAATTTGCTACAACAGCTTCTTGTACAAGATCTGAGGCATGTTGTTCATTTGTTGTTCAAGAAACAAATTAGTGAGTGGAAGGAGTCTTGATCATTGGGCAATAATTTTTCCCTCTTTTTCCTTTTTATGGTTTTTTTTTTTTTTAGTTTTTCAAGATTAAGCTACTGTCGATTAAAGCTTTGACAGGTTGTGAATGCTATCAGCTGAAGACTGAAATAAAGGCTTGCAGAATGAATGAACCTTTTAATTTTGGAGTAGTAAGCGACTTCAGAGAACATTTGGTCCCAAACTGACCTTAATAGGAATACCTTCTCCAGCAAACTCAACCCATGTATAGCAAGCATATACTTAAATCTCTCCACTAGAGAGGAACCTACTGACTCTCAAGGCAGTCATTTCATCATTATTTAACTCTAATTTTGTATGAGGTGTTATCTTGCATACAATCAATTAATCACAATGTGTTAAGTACCTATCTGTCAGGAACTGTGTTAAATTCATCTTAAATTTTCCTCTTCAATTGCCACTTATTATGCCTAGTTGTGCCCAATCTTCCTTCCATATGAAACCCCTTCATGTATTTCATGACAAATCTCAGACTTCCCTACTCTACCCCGAGTCTTCTCTTGTTGAAGCTGAAAGTACCCAATTCCTTTCATCAAACTTCCTATAACATGATCTCAAGGCTTTTGACTGGACTGGTTGCTCTCTGTAAAAGCAAGGACCCAACATGCACCTGAGGGTCTGCTATCACAGGTTCTTTGATCTGCTTTTCTAAAAGGCAAGTAACTTGAGGGGTCAATAATCACTTTATTCAAGCACATTATCATTCACTTAGTTCAGAGGAAAAGTCAGCACCCTGAACTTCAGAGAAAATACAGAGAAATCAAAATCAACAGACAGGGCTTCCCATTGTCTGACAGATCAACAGACAGATAAATGTATGACCATACATATATACATAGTTACCAGAGAGAGAAGCACCAACGTCTGGGTTTTCAAAGCTGGGGGCTCCTTAGTGGCTGCCCAGAGTCTCCTCTGGCCAAACAAATACTTCCAGTGAGTGAGCCCCAAAGTAAAACCTCACCTCAGAGTATTTATATATTTTTCAGAGCCAAAGGGCATCACAGCTCTTGAGAACTAATTAAACAAAAGATATGGGCCTTCCTACAAATCTCCCCTAATCAAACTCCCCTTAATAGGCAGGACCATTAATGGGTGAGGAAGATCTTTAATCTCATGAGCATTACATCCTCTTCTAAAGCACACATGGGCTCAGCAATGTCTCCTAAAATAAGACAACTAGAAATAAAAAAAAATGTCCCAGATGCATTGTCCACCAATACTGAATAGAATATCTCATTTGATTGGACCAAAGATTGTGATAACCTTCTTGATGTAAAAACCCCAAATCTTTTTTAGACAAATTGCTGTCAAATCTTGAACTTGGAAAGCTGAATTTTGAAACTATATTGAATGTCATGTTATCTAGTCCTGAAAATATTGAAATGTTGAGTCATTTATAAGCCTTCTAGGGCAAGAATATCAAGCCCTTAGTACTGAGATAGAGAAATGAGGCAATCCTCTAAATAAATACCTATTTTTTTGTGGTTGTTTTGCTTTGTTTTTATGGTAGGGACTGTTCCCAAGAAACACATGTATTTGGTAAATGATTCCTTTGGTTAAATATAGTCATTAGAGACCATGAATACACACATAAACACTCACACACACACACACACACACACACACACACACTTCCATTTATATTTAAAGGTGTTTTCTATGACCCCCTCAACACTGAAGAATAATGATCATTTTCCAAGTGTACTGGGATTTGCATTCTAACACATGGTCATTTCTCCAGTAACAAGTCTTAGAATCCTCAACCTTAACCTGCCATTCAACAATTTCTTAAGTCCCTATTGTTTGTGTGTCAATTATTAAGCAGTGGGGAGAAAATTAAAAAAAAATAATGTGCCCTGGGGGAGCTTACATTCTAACTAAAGAGATTCCATATGCAACATTGGATTTAGGAAAAAGGAGATTTAATCTCAAATTCTACCTGGACTACTTATTAACTGTATAACTTACTGCATACTTACTAACTACATAACCCTGGTTGGGTCACTTCATGGTTCTCTACCTCATTATTCTCCTCATAAAATGAGAGATTTGGGTTTGGGGGTTTCTAATGTCCCTTAAAGATCTAAATCTGTGATTCTATGGTATCTGATAGACATTAAATAGTACATGCAATGTAAATGCAGAGTACTTATATTGTAGCCTTAGAGAGGAAAGTAGCTTGGAGGACTGGCAAATGTGTTTTGGGGAGGTAGCAGTTGAGCTGAGGCTTAAGGGAGTCAGAGCTTCTGTGGGATCAATATTAGGTTTCAGAGCACTCTGAACATGGAGGAGAAACAGGGAAGAGACCCAGAGATAGGAGATGGAACTTTATGTGTAATGAACAATAAATAAAAAAAAGAATGACCAGACTATAGAGCGTGTGTGTGTGTGTGTGTGTGTGTGTGTGTGTGTGTGTGTGTGTGCACTCACACACATACATGCAGGGGGCAATATAATGTATTGAAAGACCAGAAAAATGGGAAGGGGCTATGTTGTGAAGAACTTTTAATGCCAGAGCAATTTATACTTTTTCCTGGAAGTAAGTGGGCATAAACACAGATATATGTTTATAGAACTGCCAAAGAACTCTTCTCAAGCCTTCCCCTTATGCCATAGAAGATGACTGGAGCTGAAAGAGACCTGAGAAGTGTCTACAGATGAGGAAACCCAGGGTCATAGGGACAGACTCTCTTGCCAAATCCATAATTAATTCTAAGTGGCAGAGAGAGAGTTTAAATCCAGGTCCGGTGATATTAAGTCTAATCATCTTTCCACTCTCTCACATTGCCTTTCTCCATGTTCATTTAAAAGTAACATGATATAGTGGATGGAATGCTAAACTCGGAATCAGAAAGTACTGGGTGCAAATTCTACATTGGACATTTATAGATGTTGTGATCAGGGGATAAATCACCATGAATCTCAGTTTCATTATATTTCAAATGGGGATAATATTAAAATGACCATACTGATCTGCTGCAGGAATCTAGTGCTATAAAGTATGTAAAATACTGGGCAAACCTTAGACTGTTAAAAATATATTAGTGATTGGTGCTCCTTCTTCTAAGAAACAGATTCTTAATGAGATCTTTGTTTTTAATATCACCTAATTGTTCCCCTCTCACCCCTCCCAGAGAGTCATTCTGTATAACAAACACATCTATAAAAATCAAGAAGATGAAAAAGCAGCAACGCCAAAAATCAGCGGAAAATCTGAAAATACACGTGATGTTCTACACTTGTTCACCTCCCACCTCTGCAAAGGAGTGCGTGAAGGTACATGTTCATGTGTCTTCTTTGAAGTCATGCTGGTGTTTAGTATTTGGCAAATTAATTCTTCTCTTTTTTTTGTTTGTGATAGCCGTTCCTTTCATTTTTTTTTTGTTGTAGTTGTTCTGTATGTTGTTTTCTTGGCTCAGTTTACTCAACTTTGCATTAGTTCATGTAATTCTTTCCATGATTGTCTGTATTCATCATATCTATCATTTGTCACAGCTCACTAACTTTCCATTGCATTCATGTACCAGAATTTGGTTAGTCATTTCTCAGTTGATGAACATCTACTTTGTTTTCATTTTTCCCCCTACACAAGAAGCAGTGTGTCTGGGGCTTTCTTTATATGAATGACCTCTACAAGGTATATGACTAGTGAAGGAATCTCAGGGTCACAGGATCTGGGCATTTTAGTCACTTTATTTGCATAATTCCAAATTTCTTTCCCAAATGGTTGTAGCAATTCATAGCTCCATCAACAATGCAATTCTTTCCATGACTCTTCCAACATGAAGTGGTCTTAACTTGTGCCTTCTTTGCCAATATTGCTGGGTAAAGGATGAATAAAAGGTCTAAGGGACATGATTTCTGGGTAATTAATAATCAATTTTATTAATTAGAGCTAGCAAATAACTAATAAAAGGAAGTCAGTGCCTTTCTTTCATATGCCCCCTGGAGAACATCCAATGCTTCCAAATCTTTTGGAAAAGGAGGTTTGCCTGAGGGTGGAAATCAGCTCCAGCTGGTTAACAATCCTCAAGGGGGTGAATAAGAAGGTGTTCAGCCCTTTCTGGTGATGACTCCATGAGTCTCAGCTGCCTCCAGCTATCTGGACAAAGGCATCCATCTCTACCCAGTCAGTGAGCCTGGTAGGGTAAGAATTCCACCTAGATAAGATTGAAAAGCATATACCCGGAGAATTTGAGCAATCTCATTCATCAGCAATGTCTTTCGCAACAATTGGGTTTTGAATGAGGAAATAGAAAGGAAAATCCTTAATTCTAATTTAATAATTGTTTATTAATACAAGAGAGAGATAATAATTTCTCTCAAACCTCAAGGTGGTTGTGATTGCTATCATGAGTGATTTGGAAGATTCTCATGTGGGTGCTAATAGCTTGCTTTTCTTCTTTTGAAAACTCTTGATTCAGCTATTTTAACTTCTCATCTATTTGGGAATGTGAAGAACTGAAAAGAATCTGTATTTATGAATCACCTACTATGTGCTAGGCACTGTGACAAGTATTTTACAACTATTACCTCATCTAATCTTTACAACAATCCTGAGTAAGGTGTTGCTATAATCCTCATTTTACAGTGGAAAAAACTGAGTTAGATAGTTTAAGTGACTCTTAGGTCTTGCCAGCTAGAATCTCCAGTTTGATTTAAAACTTGTCTTCCTTATTCCAGGTCCAGAGGTCTACTCACTATAACACTTAGCTATCAAGCTATTAGACAGCTAAGGAATGGTTTTATCTTCTTATTTATAAGGCTTTTTTTTAATTATAGGAATCTATGATTCTGTTATAATATACACATACTTTCTATCTTTATTCATTGGATATTTTCCCCTCTTTTTCTTCTTCTGCAATATTCTGAATTCATTTACATATAAATACCTGTCTTGAAGAATATATCACCAGTATGAAAATATGTGCCTACAAAGGTACATTATGTACAAACACATTTGCTTTTTTTGTGGGTATGACTCTTCTCACTGGATTTTGGAAATTCAAGTATATGATTCTTCAACATTATCAAAACTCTTACAATACTGAGTATACTAACTAGAGGCAGTTTTTCTTTTGGCCAAATCCTTGAGCATGTAATTAAGGAGATGATTTATGAACATTAAGAAACAGTGACCACAGAAATCCAAATAGACCTTGTCAAGAACAGATTATTCCAGAATAACTTTATTTTTGTTTTTGAGGGGGTTATGAGTGTGGCTGAAGACTTGACAAAGTAAAAAGTTGCCAAAAGGCCAAGGATGACGAGTGAGGAATAACAGCACGCTTAACACTTACAAAGCGGTAACCTTGTAAGATTTGAAGGGGTTGCAAAGTGTGTAGGAAAGGAACAATTGGTGCTAGGCATGTGTATGATTCTTTAAGCAGTTTGTGTTTGAAAGGGAGAATAAATGCATTATGATAGGAGAGGCAAAGGCAGAATTTGGAAATTGAGAGAAGGCATGGTTTGAAACAGAGGGGAAGGGGAAGGGGATTGGTATGGGGAAAGAAATGTGGAAGAGGGTAAAGAAGGGAGTGGGGAAGGTAATGGGGAAGGGGAAGGAAGGGTTAATTATTAATGATCCACTATGGACTAGGTCCTGTGCTGAGTACTTTATCAATATCAATATTCCTCATAACTTGGAAGTAGGCTATTATTCCTTCCTCCTTCCCATCCTTCTTTCCTTCCTTTTCCCTTCCTTCTTCTATCCTTCTCTTCTTTTCACTTTCTCTTCCTTTCTTACCCCCTTTCTACCTTTTCTTTTCTCCTTCTCTCCTTATGTTCTTCTTCTGTGGACTATGCAGGAAGCAAATATTTTTTGTACTCATTGACCTTCTCCCTGGAAGAATGACCCAGCATGATGGTATTGATTCTGCTAATCATTTGGTGTGTATTATCTGTACTGGCTAGGAGTCAGTTAAAAAACTGCATGGCTAAAAATTGTATTCAAATTGTGTTCCCCTCTCATGAAATTCCCCCAGTAGTTGCAATTCCTCTTTTTTAGATGGGGGTGAGAATGACCTACAATGAGGTGAACTCAACAGTCTCTTGCAGCTCTGATGCTCTTAATTTTAGTCCTCTCCAAAGTTCCATGATCATAGAACTAGAAGCGTTGCCATTAATACACTTATCAAAACCCCTAACTTTATAGTGGTGTATACAGGGAAGGAAGGGAAGGTCCAATTGGTAGCAAGTGTCAGAGGGAGGATTAGAACCTAAATCTTGTGATCATAATTCAGTACCGGCTGGGGCAATTGAGTGGTGACCCATGCTTTCTCATTTTCCTTACTTAGAGGTGTAGCTCATCAATATAAGATAATTTGCATATTGTAAACAAGGTTTTGTTCTTTCTTTTTTTTTCAGTGGAGGATGAGATTGGAAGAAGAAAATAATGGTAATAAAAAATAATTTGTAAAAAACAAATGTGGAGACAGGCAGCTGTTTTATTAGAAACAAATTTCTCAAAATATTCAGGTACTTGGTCCTGGAGGTTTAGACAGAAGCTAAGATGCCCTCTGTTATTACAGCACATTAAGTCACTAGATCCCTCCTGTCTGCATGGTGTGATGGTTCATATTCTGTATAGTGCTTCCCAACCAACGACATGAGCCATCACATTGATGCTGTTGATGTTTATGTTGAAAAAGCAGATAATCCCCACTGCAGTGACAAGTTGATTGAAGGCAGTGAAAGCCAGCCAGGGTTTAGCATTCTAACTGGTGGCAAATCCTGCATGGGGTGCTGACTCCCCACTGCAGTGCACAGTTTTCAGGAGCTGGGAATATTATTTCTATGGATCTCTCTGTCCCAGGACCACTGATGCTCCACATTGGGAAAAGGGGGAAACATTTTAAAAATATATTTGGACATATCAGGACTTAATGTGAAAAGACAAAGGATGTAGATATTTGATCTTTAGAGACAAAGTAAGAAATGAAAAAGCCTAAGATGGGGAATAAATGACCCTGGAGTCCACTCTCTGACTTGCTGCTGATGGGTTCTATTTCACAATAGTCATGAACCTCAGTCCCCTCACCACAAAGAGATTAAATAATGTCATTAAATAATGTCAAGGGTTTGTCTGAGATCTAGTCAAATTGTTCTGGAAAGAAAATGTAGTCCCTCAGCTGGATTGGAAGTTGAAGGACATGGGTTTGAAAACATGGGTTATTGAAATACAACATGAGGGGCAGCGGCACGGGCTGTTTCTGGAACTTTAGGTCTACAGATTGCAGGGGGATCAAACACCTGGTAGTACACCCTCACTCCCACTAACAGTAGAGAACTACCTTGACAAAGAGTTCAAAAGTCAAGTAAATGCCTGGGGAAATGAGAAAAAACAATTAGACTGTAGAATCTTACTTTGGTGACAAGGAAGATCAAAATATAGAAACAGAAGAAGATAATAAAGTGATAGCTTCTACATCTTCCCTTCAAGAAAAATATGAATTAATCTCAGGTCATGGAAGAGCTCCAAAATGATTTTAAAAATCACCTGAGAGAAGTAAAGGAAAAATTGGGAAATGATAGCTATACAAGAAAAGCATGAAAAATGAGCCAATTGCTTGTTAAAGGGTACCCAAAAGTGCTGAAGAAAATAATATCTTAAAAAATAGACTAACCTAAATGGCAAAAGAGATCCAAAATGTCAACGAGGAGAAGAATGTCTTACACAGCAGAATTCTGCACATGGAAAAGGAGCTCCAAAAGCTCACTGAAGGAAATAATTCCTTAAATACTAGAATGGAGCAGATGAAACCTAATGACTATGAAAAATTAAGAAATTATAAAACAAAACAAAGGAATAAAGAAAAAGCAGACAATGTAAAATATCTCATTGGAAAAACAACTGACCTGGAAAATAGACCCATGAGAGACAAATTAAAAATCATTGGACTGCCTGAAAGCTTTGATCAAACAAGGAGCCTAGACATCATCTTTCAAGAAGTTATCAAGGAAAACTACCCTGATATTCTAGAACTAGAGAATAAAATAGATATTGAAAGAATCCTCCAATCACTTCCTGAAACAGATTCCAAAAGCAAAAGTCTTAGAAATATTGTAGCCAAATTCCAGAGCTCCCAAATCAAGGAGAAAATATTCCAAGAAGATGGAAAGAAACATTTTGAGTATTGTGGAAACACAATCAGGAAAACACTACATCTAGCAGCTTTTACATTAAGGGCAGACATTTCACAGGTCAAAAGAACTAGGATTAAAACCAAGAGCCAACTACCCAGCAAAACTGAGTATAATACTTTGTGGGGGGGGGAATGGTCATTTAATGAAACAGAGGACTTTCAAGCATTCTTAATGAAAAGACCAGAGCTGAATAGAAAATTTGACTTTCAAACACAAGAACCAAGAAAAGCATGAAAAGGTAAACAGGTAAGAGAATCATAAGGGACTTATTAAAGTTGAACTGTTAACATTCCTACTTGAAAAAATAATATTTGTAAATCTAGAGATTTTTCTCAGTATTAGGGTAGTTGGAGAGTTAGGGTTAGGGTTAGGCAGAGGGCACAGGGTGAGTTAAATATAGGGATGATATCTTACAAAATAAAATTAAGGGGTGAGAAAGGAATACATTGGGAGAAAGAGAAAGGGAGAAATAGAATGGGGTAAATTATATCTCACCTAAAAGAGGCAAGAGAAAGCTTTTTCAATAGAGGGGGAAAGAGGGAGTAGGTGAGAGGGAGAGAGTGAATCTTACTCTTATTGAATTGAACTTAAGGAAGGAAGAACATACATTCTCAATTTAGTATCAAAATATATCTTAAAGGAATGTAGGGTAGAGGGGATAAATGCGAGTGGAGGTATGATAGAATGGAGGGCAAATGAGAGGAAGGGATAATTAGAAGTAAATACTTTTGAGGAGGGACAGGGTCAAGAGAGAGAATAGACTAAATGGAGGGGGGCAGGATATGATGGAGGAAAATATAGTTAGTCTTTCACATCATGATTATTATGGAAGTGTTTTCCATGATTAGACATGTATAACCTATATCTAATTGCATGCCTTCTAAATTGGGATGGGTGGGGAGAGAGGAAGGGAGAGAAGTTTGAACTTAAAGTTTTAAAAATGAATGTTAAAAATTGCTTTTACATGCGACTGGGAAATAAGACATGCAGTCAATAGGATATAAAAATCCATCTTGCTCTACAAGAAAATAGAGGGGAAGGGTATGAAAGAAAGGAGAGGTGTGATAGAAGGGAGGGTAGATTTGGGGAAGGGGTAATCAAAAATGCATGCTGTCTTGGGGTAGGCAGAGGGGAGAAATGAGGAGAGTATCTGTAACTCGAAATCTTGTGGAAGTGAATATTGAAAACTAAATATATGTCAATTAATTTAAAAAAATAAAAAAGCATAAACTAAAATAAATAAATAAATAAATAAAACAAACCCTAGACAAAAGAAATGGTATATGAGAATGAAATCTCTTGGGTCATTTTTCCATTGAGTGTGACTAGTACTGGCTTATGATGGATAGATAGATAGATAGATAGATAGATAGATAGATAGATAGATAGATAGATAAACAGTCAGATATTTCCAAATTGGTCTGAAAGAAACAAAACATAAAAAGTTTGGCAGATAAATAAATAATGTATTCAGAGTAAATGTGAAGTAATGTGAGGGCATGAATGGGAGAGATCACTAACAATGAGACTACTTAGGAAAGGCTTCACGACATCTACCTTAAATGTTGGAGTCAGCTATTCCTTTCAAGAGGACAAGATACTGAGGAAGAGCATCCCGAGCATGCAGGGTGATTATACATCCTATGCAAATGCCCAGAGGCAGTAGGTGAAGAAAGGTAAATGGCAAAAAGGTCACTTTGGAAAGAAAGTAGAGGGCGTAAAAGTAAAGTAAAACCTTAGCATATGTTATCCTGACGGTAGGCATTACTCCTCACGTTAAACTATAAACAGTTCTCACTAGAATTTTCCTAGAATTTTCTCAACAGATAAAAGATTTATCTAATTGAACCTGGAAAAACTCAGTGGTCATTTGATCCTGTCAGTAGCCTCTTCTTTTCTGTCTTTATTCTCCGGTGAAGGTGTTGGAAGTGACCTGAGTCCTTGCTGCTCTGACTCCAGACTATCCTCAAAATAACTTGAGAGCTTATGTTACTCAGCATTCTTTGGCTAACATCCACACCCTCTTCTGCAGGTTATACTGAGAGATCAGAGTTATGGGCCCTGCATCTGTGAGCACATTCATTAAGAGCCTCAGTTGGGAGTCCACATTTGGGAATCACAAGAAATGTCATGATGCCAGACCCATTGCTTTCTTAGGCAATGAGACTGAGCATTTGTGGCTCCCTTGCCATGTTTTTAAACCTTGCTTTAAACCTGGAAGGCTAAGGATTCTGAAGCTGTCATTTCCTAGTCATTCTTTCAGCATGGTGAGACAACTTAAACAGGATTCATTGAGAAAGATTTTGTGTGTTCATACATAAACACATACACAAACATACACACACTCACTTTGCAGCTGTTCCTGGTTGGGCCCTCAGAAGAACCTTGACAATGTTGATGTAATAGCATGCTAACCCATGAAAAGGTTCCACAAGGGATCTGGATGATTGTAAATGGAACCCAATACATAACATTCACCTTGCACTGGGTGAAGGCAATCAATCTTTAATTCATTGATTGCTGTGAGGTTGTCTTACATATAGCTTAGATCACGTAAAATGGTAAATAAGTTCCTTTGCCTGAGGCCCAAGGAAGACTTAAACATCACCACCAAACCATGAACACATGATAAGAAAGCTGATCCCTGGTCTTATGGAATGAAGCCTTTGTTGATAGGGAAGAAGGGCTAAATACCTACCTGACCTCAGGTGTCATGTGCTCAGCTGGTTGTCTGAGGACATTTTTTGCTCCACCTTCTAAAGCATCTTCCTCATCTCAGAGAAAGACAGGAAAGTGTTACTATTCGGCCCTGACTGGTTGTGCCAGAACAATACAACTGTTCCCTCCCAGCTTTGCCAAGTGGCCGATTCTCTGTAGTGGAACCCAATAAAAGCTAGAATAGCATTGCTGCAGATTTCCTCTTGATCATGCTCTAGGTAATAGACAGCAATAAAACAGAGAAATGAGGGCTGTGGTTTCTGTAAGCCAGGAAAGAATGCAAAGCACTGATACTAGAAATTGTTATGGAAAGTGAGAGTTTTATGGAAATGCTGGATTCAAACTACCAATTGTTAATAAGTAGTAACCATGTGCCTGAATATATATTAGATGGAAATATTTTTGAGTCTTCTCATTCCTGCGTAAAGTATTTTTTAAATAAAAACTTATTTAACTTTTTACATTTATTTTCACAAAATTTTGGGTTCCAAATTTTCTCCCCTTTTATCCCCTCCCCCCACCCCAATACACCCAGCAATCTAATTTTCCCTATCACCAATCTGCCCTCTCTTCTATCAGGCCTCCCTTCTCTTGTCCCCATCTTCTCTTTTGTCCTGTAAGGCCAGATGACTTTCTATTCCCCATTAACTGTATGTCTTATTTCCTAGTAGCAACAACAATACTCAACAGTTGTTCCTAAAACTTTGAGTTCCAAATTCTCCCCATCCCTCCCTCCCCACCCATTCCCTTTGGGAAGGTAGGCAATTCAATATAGGCCATATCTGTGTAGTTTTGCAAATGACTTCCCTGATAGTCATGTTTTGTAAGACTAACTGAATTGCCCTCCATCCTATCCTGCCCCCCATTGTTTCTATTCTGTCTTTCGATCCTGTCCCTCCCTGAGTGTTGACTTCAAATTGCTCCCTCCTCCCATTGCCCTCCCTTCCATCATCCCCCCCTTGCTTATCTCCTTCTCCCCCACTTTCCTGTATTGTAATATAGGTTTTCATACCAAAATGAGTGTGCATTTTATTCCTTCCTTTAGTCGCATGTGATGAGGGTAAACTTCTTGTTTTTTTTTTCTCAGCTCTCCTCTTTTTCCCTCCACTAAAAAGTCTCCTGCTTGCCTCTTGAATGAGATATAATTTACCCCATTCCATTTCACCCTCTTTTCTCCCACTACATTTCTGTCTCACAATTTACCTTAATTTCTTTTAAGATATGATCCCATCCTGTTCAATTCATTCTGTGCTCTCTGTCTCTGTATGTGTGTGCATGTGTGTACGTGTGTGTGCACACACGTGTACATGTGTGTGTGTGTGGGGGGGTGCATGTGTGTGTGTGTGATCCCACCAACTGCCCAGATACTGAAAAGTTTTAAGAATGACAAATATTGTCTTTCCATGTAGGAATGTAAACAGTTCACTTTTGGTAAGTCCCTTATGACTTCTCTTTGCTGTTTACTTTTTCATGCTTCTTCTCATTCTTGTGTTTGAAAGTCAAGTTTTCTTTTCAGCTCTGGTCTTTTCATCAAGAATGCTTGAAAGTCCTCTGTTTCATTGAAAGACCAAATTTTCCCCTGAAGTATTATGCTCAGTTTTGCTGGGTAGATGATTCTTGGTTTGAGTCCTAGTTCCCTTGACTTCTGGAATATCCTGTTCCATGCCCTTCAATCCCTTAATGTAGAAGCTGCTAGATCTTGAGTTATCCTGATTGTATTTCCACAATACTGGAATTGTTTCTTTCTAGCTGCTTGCAATATTTTCTCCTTGACCTGGAATTCTGGAATTTGGCCACAATGTTCCTAGGAGTTTCTCTTTTTGGATCTCTTTCAGGTGATGATCGATGGATTCTTTCAATACTTATTTTGCCCTCTGGTTGTAGAATCTCAGGGCAGTTTTCCTCGATAATTTCATGGAAAATGATGTCTAGGTTCTTTTTTTGATCATGACTTTCAGGTAGTCCCATAATTTTTAAATTGTCTCTCCTGATCTATTTTCCAGCTCAGTTGTTTTTCCCATGAAATAGTTCACATTCTCTTCCATTTTTTCATTCTTTTGGTTTTGTTTTGTGACTTCTTGGTTTCTCAGAAAGTCATTAGACTCCATCTGTTCCATTCTAATTTTGAGAGAACTATTATCTTCAGTGAGCTTTTGAACCTCTTTTTCCATTTGGCTAATTCTGCTTTTGAAAGCATTCTTCTCCTCATTGGCTTTTTGAACCTCCTTTGCCAATTGAGTGAGCCTATTCTTCAAGGTGTTATTTTCTTCAGCATTTTTTTGGGTCTCCTTTACCAAGGTATTGACCCGTTTTTCATACTTTTCTTGCATCTCTCTCATTTCTCTTCCCAGTTTTTCCTCCACCTGTCTAACTTGATTTTCAAAATCCTTTTTGAGCTCTTCTATGGACTGAGCCCACCGGACATCCACCTGGGATGTCTGGAATACAAAGGCCCCGACCTCCACATCTTTCCCTGATGGTAAGAATAGTTCCTCGTCATCAGAATTGAAAGGCAGGAACATCTGTACCCCCTCAATGTAGCTCTCTATAGTTTTATTTTTCTTCTCTTTTCTGGGCATTTTCCCAGCCAGTTACTTGACTTCTGAGATTCCTGTCCACTCCAGCCTATATCTGCCCAGCTAGTGCTTGGGGTCTGACATTCAAATAGGCTTTCTGCGGCAGGCACGGCTGCTATTCAATGTGAGCTTAAGTTCTGCTGCTGGGGTGGGGGCAGGGCCATCTCCCAGGCTCAGTTCCCTCAGTGGGTTTATGCAGAGACCTTTGGTAACTGACCCTGAACTTCTGCCTGCTGGTCCAGGAGTCCCAGGGGCCACTGCTGCTGCCTCTGCCTCTGCCTTTCCATCTGTTGCTTCCTCCAGAGGGGGCCCGAACCACGGAGACACCCTGCTCCCCTCTTGGCCAGCCTAGAAGTCTCTCTCACTGACCTGTAGTGCTTGTGGGTGGACCTTCGTGGCCGCTGGAGGTTCCGACCCTGAAGTCTGCTCGGATCTGCTCCTCTGGGGCCGCTTGGCCAGGGCAGCACAGGGGTGGGCTCCACGTTCTGGGGCACGATGGACCCTGGGGATGGCTCTCGAGGGCTCTCTGGAACAGACATCTTTTCCCCTGTGTTTCTGTGCACCTTGCAGTGCTCCAGAAGTTGTGGGGAGTTCTTCTTGCAGGAAATATATGGGTTGTGGGTTCGGAGCTAGCCTATGTGAGTCTTTCTACTCTGCCATCTTGGCTCCACCCCCCTAAAGTGTTTTTATTTAAGGTAAGGGAGCTTCCCAGAAGACCCAGGTAAGAGAATGACATATGACAGCCTATGAAGACTCCATCTCTCCATATTTCTTGCCCAGTTCCCTTAAAGGGACCCAAGGCTACACTGAATGATAAAGAGGAGTATGTCATCATCAGATGACAGATTCTTTTTTCCTGATTTGTGTTGGAGAAAATCATTTGAAATCAGGCCTGCTTGGGAAAATCTAAGACATGTATCCACCAAACCCATGGGGATGATTAGAACAATGGGGGGAAAAGAAGAACTGATTTGGAATTATCATCCTCACTATAGTGATCATTATTAATATTTGTAGACTTGTAGCCTCAAAAGAATGTGTAGTGCTCCCTTTAGTCACCACCCCGAATTCTTACTAGCTAGCTAGCAGCATAGGTGGTACAGTAGATAACATGTCAGGCCCGGACTCAAGTAAGACTCATCTTCCTGAAATCAAATCTTGCCTCAAACACTACCTGTGTGACCCTAGGCAAGTCATGTCCCCTGTTTGACTCAGTTTCCTCATCTATAAAATGAGCTGGAGAAAGAAATGCAAACCACTCCAGTATTTTTGCCAAATAAAACCAAATGCATTCATAAAGAGTTGGACACAACTGAAACATGACTAATAGCAAAAATTCTTTACCCCAAGCCTGACAAGGTCTGTGACTGAATGTCTTTTGAGGTAACTAGGTGTCTAAGTGGCTAGACTGCTTCCAGTCCTGACTCAGGCATTTAAGAGGCGTGGAAGCCTGTAAAGTCATTTAGCCTCAGGTTGCTGCTCTGTAAAATGAGGATGACAATAGACCCTGCATCCCAGTTTGTGGTGAGCACTAACTGAGATCGCCACTGGGAAACACTTTACAAACCGGAAAGTTTGGTGGGACCATGTGATTATTCCATGTTGCCTGATGCCTCGTGCTTCTCCAATCCATCCATATTAGCCCTGCGTGTGTCTCCAACCTGGGTGTAATTACAAGAGACAATAAGCAGAAGAAAGAGTTGGAGAGGAGCTCAGGGGTGGCAGGTGGGAATGATGCAGAACTGGGGGATATGGGGTATGAGATGTGCTTCCTCTCCTGCTGGGTGCTCTTCCCCAAGCTTGGCCATTACAGCCTCCCATGGGTATCCCCAGCATACACATGTGCACACACACACACACACACATGCCTATATGCACACCCCACCTCTGATTTTCAACTGCCTTTTAAGTTTGTTCTTCTCTCATTGGAAGGTAAGCTTCTACAGGGTGGAGGGTGAGGTGTGTCTTCCTTTTTGTTTATGTCTGTGTCTTCATGGCTTACACAGTAACTGGCCCACCATTAATGGTTATTTCCTGGACTCTGTGTCCAGCCTTCCTCATTGTGTTTACAGCTTCAATATCACTGGACTTCTGACTTTTGTCTACTCCAAGTCTACACACACATACACACAAACACACACACACACATACACACCATCCTCCTCGTTTATGACTGCCTAGTCACCACCCCTCCAAAGGATATCTCCTCTAATACTTAGGTGCTGATCTGCCTCTGAGGTCCTTGATATTATCCAATGACAAGAATCTGAAAGCTCCCACCCATTCTCCCTGCCTGTCCCTAACCTCTGTGGGCTTATGAGGCAGGCAAATGAAGGAGAAGAGTGAGTGTCAAAAAGTTCTCAGCTTTGGAGTGAGATCAGGGAAGGTGAGTGGGAATGACTGAGGCTGCTGAGCCATGAGGTCTCTCATCTTTCCCCAAAGGAGTCAGTTGCAGAATCCCTGTCCTTTTGAGCTTCCAGAAATGATAGTAGATGCCAAATCACTTAGACAGCAGAAAAATATCATCACAGTGGCATCAGACAGGAGTTTATCCAAATCTCTGGTTTCAAGGGAATGTTAGAAGAACAGGATTTAAGAGAGACCACAGCCTTTACCTGATGGGAGAGAAGGCAAAACTATCAACAATCAAATGCTGGGAAAGAAAGAAGTCTGCTGAGGTTTCTAAGCTTAACAAGAGAGGAAAAGACTTGTGATTTCCATTGTCTCTGGGTGTAATCCCCCTTACATTTTCTCATGATTGCATGCAATAAGAGTTCTTTAATTGCACAGTGGGCTTAGAATGTGATCCCATCAGTGTATAATTATCTCCATTATTCAAAAATGAAGCAGATGCGTGCCAGTCTGAAAAAAAAAATAAAGTTCAGCCTGAGGCACAAGGATGAATACAGTGTAGTCTTCAACCTCTCTCTGTCTCTCTCAGTCTCTCTCTCTGTCTCTCTCAGTCTCTTTCTCTCTCTCTCTCTCTCTCTCTCTCTCTCTCTCTCTCTATCTCTCTCTCTCTCTCTCTCTCACACACACACACACACACACCCCAACAGATCACTGTCTGAGCATGACAACCTATAGTGAAAGGGAACTCACTGCCTTCCAAGGTATCCCACTGAGGAGAGTTCTCCTTATTCCAGGTCCATTTGCAGATATCCATGTGTCATGAGGACCCTCACAATCTGAAGTCTTTCCAACATCTTACTGCTATTTCTAAAACAGGCTGCCTCAGAGTCCAACAACATTCTGTGCCTGAGAGATTTGGACAAACACAGAGTACAGATGAATGACTGTGAGTGTGGGTGACCAAGTCCCTCTGCCTCCCTAAATGCAACCTTAAGTCACACCAGTTTTTGTAGGTCATTGAAAACACCAGTGACCTATGATAAGTGTTCAGCCAACTAATAACTGTATGTTTTTTTGAGAAGAAAAGTTGTTATTTCTGTTACTCATCCCATGTCTTCCTTGCTACTTGTTGCCAACTGATTGCCATTCATTGTTTAGGTCCTGACATTCCAGCAGGGAATGCAGTCACTTCTCAGAGCTTGACTTGGTGCTGGTCTCTGAGGAGACTGTGGAATATTTGTTCTATACATTCCTCAATTATCTCTAGTCACAGGGAGGAGTATGTCATGCCTATAGCCAAAGCAACAGATTAAAAATTGCTGATCCTCTGTCTACAGACATTTTTCCTTTCTTTTGGGAGATTAGGCTAAATATTTGCTTAAAAGAAAACTATTTGCCACTTCTTAGAAAAATGTCAAGTCTATAATGAAGTAGGGAAAATGGAGAACATATTCACTGATGAGGAAACTATCTCCACAGGTTGTCAACCTATAATATGGAGAGTTGACTCGTGCACTTACCCAATGTACCACATACCATATGGATGATGATCAATATTGGAGACTTAGAAGGAGATCCAAATGGAATATCATCAACTTGAAGTGGTTCTGCCCCCTAACACTTTGACCTTGGAAAAGTCATTAGACTTTCTTATCCTTGCTTTTATCATTGGTAAAAGTCAGGTCTTTGGACAGAAAAATATTCCAGGTCCCCTCTAGTTTAAGCATCGTATGATTCAGTGATTATGAATATAAAGTCTGACTCTATAAACTCCTTGAGGACATGGAGTTTTGTTTTTGTCTTTATAACCTAGTACTTAACATAGAGCCTGCTGAAAGCAAGAAAACAATCTGGGTTGGAGTCAGAAGACCTGCATTTATATCCTACCTCTGTCACTAGCTGGGACTTTGAGCAAGTTACTTCACACCTACTCAGGTCTCAGTTTTCCATTCTATAAAATGAAGATTTTTTGGACAATAGAATCTCTAAGGTCCTCTCATCTCTCATTTTGTTGTCCTTGGAATGTATTTTTATTTTCCCAACAACAGCTCAGAATTAGAATTAGTGGCCTCCTCAGAAGAAGTTATTCAGGAAACACATACAACTTTCCCATCATTTCAGCTCTGTTCTTGGGGCACCTACAATGACTCTGCCAGAGGATAATTTGTTGATTAACGGGTTTCTTTTTTGATGTTTCTCTATGCTTTGAAAAGTGGAACTAGACCAGATAGAAATTTAGGAATAATCCCACACTTCTCCCACAAGCACACAGCAAACCACTTACCCCAAATGTCCCATTTATTTTGAAATGTTGGAGATTGTCTCTGGGAATGAAAGCTTAGGAGGTGCTTAGAAAATTGATCTGAAGCTGGCTTACTCTACTATCCAAGGATTGAAAATGTAGCCTCAGGGCTCAGTGCTGAGGCTAGAGGGGCTTCCTCTGGATGCTTTTGTTATGATTCTGGTATCATGTGACTCATCACTCCTGAATTGTCTACATTTTTCCCCAGACTCATGCAGTGAAAGCACTATATCAAATGTTTAGTCACATTGGCCTTATTTTCCCACTGAAAGGATTCTATGATGAAGGGAATCAGAGGCTCCAGAATACAGCCAGCTGGGCTTTGGGATATAGGCATGATCCTGACTGAGTTTTCTTGGTATATGGATTCTTCATGGTTCAGTCTAAACACAAACTGGGGATACCAAGAGGTGTACTGGGAACTTAAACAAGTCAGAGCTTGAAGGGTCACTAGGTCATGGTGACCAAGCTGAATTTTTGCACAAAAGCAGTCTTTAACCCTGGTCTCTTGTTCTGGGTGGCCAAGGAGGAGGGATCTTGGTGGTGATCTTGCCACTGCTCAATGCCTTGATGTACTAATAAACCCCTTTGCTTTATTTCTCAAATTTGTCTTATTGAGCTGGGTGAGGCATGAACCAAGATTTCTTTTAACACCATCATTGGCCAACACACTACCCTCAGGAGATGCACCTAGTCAAGAGAACTCTATCTCTAGCTGGCAGTGCACAAGGCAGGCAAGGTTTTCAGTACTTCTAATTTGGTATTTACTTGGGGACTTTCAATTTGTTCTTTTTCTAGCTTTTTCAGCTGCATGCCCAAGTCATTGATCTCCTCTTTCTCTATTTTATTCATGTAGGCACTCAAAGATATAAAACTTCACCTAAGAACTACTTTTGCAGTATCCAACAAGATTTGGTAGGTTGTCTCATTATTGTCATTCTCTTGAATGAAGTTGTTGATTGTTTCTATGATTTGTTGTTGTTTAACACATTCCTTCTTTAGGATTAGAATATTTAGTTTCCAATTAATTTTTGGTTCATCTTTCCACGACCTTTTATTATATATAATTTCTATTGCATTATGATCTGAGAAGAATGCATTGACTATCTCTTCCTTTCTTCACTGGGTTGTGAGGTTTTTATGCCCTAGAACATGGTCAGTTTTTGTATATGTGCCACGTACCAATGAGAAAAAGGTATATTCCTTTCTATCCCCATTCAGTTTTCTCCAGAGCTCAATCATATCTAACCTATCCAGAGTTTTATTCGCCTCCTTAACTTCTTTCTATTTTAAGGTTAGATTTATCAAGTTCAGGGAGGTTGAGGTCCCCCACTAGTACAGTTTTGCTGTCTATTTCTTCCTGCAACTCCCACAACCTCTCCTCTAAGAATTTGGATGCTATACCACTTGGAACATACATGTTTAGTAATGATATTGCTTCATTGTCTATTATGCCTGTTAGCAGGATATAGTTTCCTTCCTCATCTCTTTTGATTAGATCCATTTCTGCTTTTGCTTTGTCTGAGATAAGGACTGCTACTCCTGCTTTTCTTGCATCAGCTGAAGCACAATATATTTTGCTCCAACCTTTGACCTTTACCCTGTGTGTATGCCCCCATTTCAAATGCGTTTCTTGTAAACAATGTATTGTTGGATTATGGCTTTTAATCCATTCTGCTCTCCATCTCTGTTTTATCAGAGAGTTCATTCCATTCACATTCACAGTTAGGATTACAACCTGTGTCTTTCCCTCCATCCTCTTTGCCACCATTTGCACTTTTAGCTCTCCCATCTCCCTTCCCTTCCTCAATAGTTTTCACTTTTCATCACCACCTCCTGCAACCTTCCCTTCCTTCTTTTACCACCCCTCCCTTTTACTCCCTTTTATCCTTACTGCTTCTTTCCTCCCTTTTATCTCCCTCCCCTTTCTTTCCTCTTCCCCTCCTACTGCCTATAGAGCTAGTTAGGTTTATATACTTAAGTTTATTGTTCCCTCCTTCAACCAAATCAGGTGACAGTACCTCTCAAACAATGATCATCTCCCTCCTGCCTTCCCTCCACTATAATATAATTTTGTACTTCTTCCTGTGACCTAATTTATCATTTTCTGCTTCTTCCTTTTCATTTCTCCTGTTACAATTCCTTCACATGCTTGAATCACATTTTTATCATTAACTGCTCGCTCTGCCATTTTGGGTCCCAGAAGTTAAAGCAGGTGATTTAGAAATGTTTAATCTTCGGCCTGAAAGTCTCAGGAGAGGCTGCAGTCGATACCTGGGGTTCCATGACTGTCACTTGCTTGGCTCCCGCTAGCCTCCCACCCTGGGCTGCTACTCTGCCATTCCATCTTGCTGCGGCTGCCTGAGGCTGCCCTGGGGCTTTCCTGCTCGGCCCTGCCATGGTGGGATACATAGCCAAGGCTTCAGGAAAGAGCAGAAAATGAACGAGTAATAAAAGCTCTTGTTAATGAGTCATATCAAGTGTTACAAAACTCATGTGACACAAATGTTCTTATCTGAGCCTCATAACAGTTTTATAACATAGGTACTACTATTATCCCTATTTTCAATATTAGGAAACTTAGCTTCAGATACGTGGTTGACCTAGGCTCAGTCTCTGGATTTGAATCCCAGCCTTCTTGGATCTGAGTCCACTAATCTACCCACTATACTACTGTAATAAAATAGAAGTTCATAAACTTAGAGTTAGAAAGTTAGGCCAGGAAGTTCATGAAGCCCATTCCCTTCATTGGATAAATGAGGACAATGAGGCAGAGAAAGGACTTTACCTGCTCAGGGTCACAAAGTTACAAAATCCTCAGGCATGTCATGAAACCAATTTTTCCTAACTCCAAATTCCAATGCTGGCCACACACAGAGAGCAGCCAAACCAGATTAGCATGCAATTGTGAAATATTTACCAAATATATTTACCAAAACTATTGACCAAAATACACGAAAATACAACAGAACATAGATAATGTAAATATGTGGCTTTCCTGGTTCCGAGTGCTTCCTACTTTGATTCTTCTATATGCCTGTTTCTATTTGAGTTGGATACTGCTGCACCTTGATGCACATTCTGTGTGGGGAGCAATGTTTGAGTTTTGCCTTGACTTCCTAGCATATTGACCATTACAAAGTTCTTTCTGATCAGTTAGTCTCTCTTGGGGCAGCAAATAGAACTAAACCTAGAAAAGAAAGAAAAATAGTGGGTTTAATGTATTCAGTGAATCAGTCAGGCTGATGGAAAAGGACCTTCCAAGATAATGGAATTCAATCCAATCTAGTAGGTCTCAGTATGATAGATGCCATGTTAGATGCTGAGGCTACAAAAGGAACAAAAAAGGGGGTGATTAAATGACACTGAGATGCTTGATGATGGCAATGAAATGCTTTCCAGTACAAGTCCTGCCCTGCTCTCTCATCCATCGCTTTCTGCATCATACATGGGAAACAGGGGCTGCTGGGATAATGGGCCATAGTGTATGAAGAAGGAATAGGAATAAGCAATAAAAGCAATAAAGTGACCCAGAGTCCACCAGTGAGGGTAGGATAGAACTGGGATAAAGTCCCAGCACTATGGACTCCTGGGTCACTGCTCCTTTTCTTACATGGAGCCTGAGGAGGAAAAGCAGAACTGCAAAATCAAATGAGAAATTATTTTGGAGTCTGTCTTTAGGGTCAGAACTCCTTCATGTTGCCACAGGGGAAACAGCACATTTCTCTTAGAAGGCTGTTTTTTTTTTCCTTTTTCTTTTTCTTCTTCTTCTTCTTGGCTCATCATTTATCTCCCTCTTGGAAGAAACAAACCTGACTGAGTAAGCTTGTACAAATACAGACCCAGTTCTCTGAAAGAGGGTTCACAAAGGACATCCTGTGTTTTCTGACTGTTTCTAGCAGCTCAGCTCAACTTTGAGCCTTGGTAATGGCTTGTGGCTTAGTCTCTACAGAGATACAGCAGTGGGATCTTTCCTTTCTAATTATGGAACCAGAATTTTCAGATCACTTCTACTGTGTCTGTGATTTGTCAGTGAAGGAGTGACAATCATCTGTGTTCTGGCTCTATCCAAAGGAAAGAAATTCATGGGTGCCATACAAGCCAAGTAGCCAGTGAGAGGTCCAGTGGAGACAGGGCCACAGTCTCCAGGAATGAAAATGTAATTTCCCCATACTACCTTCTTTTGATGGAGTACATCTGGAACATTGTGATCAGTTATTGGCACTGTGGCTTCCTGTAGGTGATGATCTAGGAAATTTAGGAAGACTTGAGAACACTGGAAAACTGAAGAACGATTGAAGAGCACCCATAGTAATGAAACTAGCAGGTAAAGATCCTCAAGTCCAGGTTATATGATGATAAATTTCAGGAGGCCTCAAAGAGAAGGCTTTGGGGAAAGCTGATGGCTGTCTCCAAGTATTTGAAAGAATACTGTGTCCAAAAAAGAACTTAGACATGATCTGTTAAGCCCCAGAGGGCAGAACCAAGCAAGCTGTTTGAAACTGTAAAAAATAAAACAAAACAAAACAGAAACAAATGAATTTAGCCTTGAGGTCAGAAGACTGAACTGAACACATACGTTCACACATGCATACACACATATATGCACGCACATGCAACTTTTTAACCATTAGAGCCACCAATATTGGCGTGAATTGCCTCCAGAGATAGAAGATGATTGCCTCTTTGGTAGTCTTCAAGTGCACGTTGGATGACTATTGGATGGGAATTATAAGAGGGGATTCTTCATGTAGGAGCTGTACTCAGTTATTCAATCTGGCTTTTTGAAAATGCTGTGAACACAAACACAAAGCAAGACAAACACTCCCCTCCAGGATTAATCCCAGGAGCTACAAATCCTTTGCAATCTCCTGTAATTCTGAGATTCTGGGACATCAGCCCCTTCTCCCCTTGCTCACCAAAGGATTCCATGACAATGAGAAAATATATCTGAGTTCCATGAAAGAAGTCACTTGGTCACCCCATAGAGCAATTTTCATGAACAAAGGGGACAAAACTCCTACAGAAAAAAGACCCTCCAGACTCCCTGATACCTCCAAAGTTTACTGGGGCCTCTCATCTCAGCATAGCATTAGCTTCCTAATTGTCAGAAGTCAGGAAGCATTGATGAAGCACCTACTATGTTCTAGACATTGGGCAAAGTGCAGAGAATACAAAGAAAAGTCACAAGTGTCTTTCAAAGTCACAACTCTGGCAACATTATTCTCTGTGGAAGACAGGAAGGCTGGAGGATGTGAGGAAGGAAGCAGGAACCCAAGTTATTTCAGATCTGATTCTATAAGCCTTCTGTGTCTGAGATCTAGGATGAGCCTTTCTGTTGGAAACACTGGACCAGTTGCATTTGGGCTTTTAAATATTCCTCCAGTCCTTTAAGAAATCCAAGTCTTGGATAGCTCCATTGTTGGCTGTGGCACTCAAGGCCCATAAACTCATGGGCCTCATTGTCTGCTCTGGGAACTTGAACATTATTAATGATGTCATGTGTGTGTGTGTGTGTGTGTGTGTGCGTGCGCAGAGTTATAAAACGGATCATAAAACCGGGATTGAGCTTTCTCTACATTCTACTTGCAGGTGGCTGGGAATGAATCTTTTGCTGTTAGCCTCTCTAGCTCTCTCTGCCTCTGTTCTCTGTCTGTCTCTCTCTTGTGTGTTGAAACAGGGCTTGGTAGAGTGGTTTAAGGACAGGTTTGAAAATTAGATGTTGCCTGTCAAAGAAAACACATTGTGCTCCTTGCAAAGGCAGTGCTAGGCTGCCCATGGAGCTGCTGGACCCTCTGTCCAATTTCCAGCCAGCATTCCTCTTTGACCCTGCCCAGCAGGACGTGGAGAGGCATGAGAAGAACCAGGCCCCAAGGAAGCAGACAGCAGCTCCAGAGGCTGCTTCATTTAGGCCCGAGGGCCCTTCTGGACCTCTCAAAGCCCCAAATCAGTGATGGAGAAGGGCTTATGCACTATTTCCTGGACCACCATCTACAGGAATTCACCCCAGGGCCATGTTTCCTCTCATGTTGAACCACCCTCACCCCATCAGAACTTTTGTACTTGTTTTAATGCACACACACACACACACATACACACACAGTGTTACTTCATCCTATAGGTATTTGGATCCCAGCATAATTCCTCAACCCCACAAGGTTTTTGAGGACAAGAAAGTTTTTGTAATTCTTCTTTCTATCCCCCACAGAACCAAGCATTGCTTCCGCACAAAGCTGACTCCAGAGCAGCGAGAAGGGGCTGAAGATGAGTCAGTTCCTCTGATCCCTCAGGTAGATTACACTGGGTGATCTAGCAGCTAAACCCCAACCATCTCACAATAGTTGCCTCAGATACTGGGGCTGTATACTTTCAAACATTGACCTCCAGTAGCTCCATATAATCCCTGGCATATCCATTCTCTCATTACCCTGGGATGTACTGAATCAGCCAAAGACTGGCTGTCCCCTGGCCTTCTCCTAGCCTTTCATTCAGTCATTCAGCAAACATTTATTGACCTGCTTTTATGGGGCAGGCATTGGGCTAGGGGTTAGCAATATGAAGACAATATTGAGAAATTCTCTACCCTGAAAGAGCTTAAATTCTTTTGGAGGGAAGTTCTTTTGTCACACAGACAAATAAATGGAATACATATATATATATAAAATACCTGTGTATGCATATGTGTGTATATATGTTTATATACATGCGCATGTGTATGCATACATTGCATACATAAACATCTATCTATCCATATGTTTGATAAAGTAAATACAGAGTAGCATCAGATTTCAGGCAAGGAGAAAGGTACCAGCAACTGGGAAGAATCTAGGAAGCAGCAAATAAGTTACTGTAGAAGGAATAACTGTGAAGTCAGACAGTGAAATTATGTCCTCCAAAGGTGGCTTAGTTCCATTACCTTAGGAAAGTGATTATAGTAAAGTATCCTCTAGAGATGATTGATGATGATGAGGAGGAGGAGGAGGAGGAGGAAGAGGAGAAGGAGGAGGAGGAAGAAGAGGAGGAGGAGGAGGAAGAGGAGGAGGAGGAGAAGTAAGAGTGTAATCATATGCATAGCATTAGTAACAGGTATTATTTATATCATATTTCAAAGACATTTCCCCTTAGTTAATTCTCTTCCCAAGGCAAGACATCTTTGGCCCCTTTGGTCTCATTTCTATTCCTCTTCCCATCAATGAACACTTGCAAATTTGCCATTGTCCTGTCTAAAATGTGGAGCTTCATACTGAGAGTAATATGGTAATACTCCAAATGAGGCCTGACCAGGATCCAGGACAATAGTTTTGTCACCTCCTGTGGCTCAGTTTTCTTAAGGCAGCCTTAGATTCCCTTAGCTTTTTGGCCACCATCTTCTGTTGACTCAAAAAATCCTTCATTGACTTGTAAGCAATGGGTGGAAACTGAAAAGAGTATCTTAATTCAATACAAGGAAAAATGAAATCTTTCCAAATAGAGCTATTGAAAAAGAAGATGATCTCAAATACTAGTGAGCTCCAGAATCATAGAGGTTTTCAAATGATGGTTGCCTGGCCACTCTTGGAAATCAAGTACAGGCTGGACCAGATTGAATTTGAACTCTGAAATTCAGATGCTGAATACCAACTGCAAACTAGGCATTGTTTCAAACTACATTTATTTATTTAACACCTAAAGATCTCCTAGGGTAGGCTAAAGATTCAACTGGAAACTCAAGGATTTGAAAAGTTGAGGATACTGGAGGAGAGTGTTATGTAACTTAACATTCCTCTGTTTCAGTGTTTTTGTCTATATTTCAAGGATTAGAATAATAATCAGACAGTTGGTGGAAATTGAACCTTTGTTACTTTTTACTCATCTTCATGACCTTGAACAAGCTGTTTACCCTCTTTTCTCTTTGTTTTCTCACTGAGAAAATGAGAAGATGATATTGAGTAGTTTCTAAAGACACTTTGAACTCTTAATTTATGACCCCATGGGTTTCTAGCTCTAAAGTTCAATGTAATTTCCCCTTTCTAAAATGTCAGGAAAAGAACATTTATGAGACACAAGGAGGAAAGCAGCTTGAGTAGAAACATGGATAGTTCTGAGCAACTGAGAGAAAACAGCCTTTCAGATAAAAGTCCTGAGAGGAACTGAGGAAAAGTGACTTAAAGTCAAAAGTACTGAATGATCTTAGACGTGACTGGGATATAACGCTTTAAATGACTAATAGGAACATGCCTACCTTTGGAATTAGGAAATTTATCTAAATCAAAGAAATGTTTAAGGAAGATGAAAAAAATGTTTATGGACTACCTGTGCCATATGAGGGAAAAACAGGCTGTTGTTGGTGGTATTTTTAAACTAAGATGGATATGTAGTAATTTCGCTTAAAGAGATCATGATTCAGGTAGGAAAGTAAATAAAAACTCACATTTGAGAAGTTACCTCAAAAAAATTAGAGAAACCTAGAATACACTCTAAGTGAAGGTGCTTACAGAAGACAGAACACAAAGCAGTAAAGGTAAGTGTAGAGAAGCTAAGAATAGTTGATAAAGACAGTGGAAATGAGAAATTGACAGGAACTGAACAGCTAACTAATTACATCCAGGCTCTAGTAAACGTGGGGAACAAATTTGATTGAGGAAAATACATGGTGCTGGGAGGTGATTGGAGGAAAATAGGATCATAAGTTGTGTGAAAAAATGATACGGGAAAGGATGTATTGCTTTCTAGAACTATCTACAGACTAAGAAAGGGAAAACCCTAGAAAGGTTTGCCTACATTGAACATTACTGCCTTCTCAGTTCATGAAGAACATACCCCTTCAAAGCCCAGAGAGAACAGACCTGAATAATTTTGTGAATGCTAGGATTGAAGAGCATTATTTTACTAAAAAATTGCTAAGTTGCTTCAACTGCTAGCAAAAGGAGCAGATTTAGGAAGTTCTGGAGACTGCAGATGTAAGATGTCTATCAGTCAAAATAGGTAACACTGTTTAAATAGTCCTAGAATAACAGAGAAGTGCCTTTTTCCAGTGGTCAAGCTGACAGTCTCAGAAAAAAATGGTGATGCATGTTGCAGACTATTCCCTCAAAAGATAACAGAAATGGAAGTCTGTAGTCTAGAACTGTAAATTCCTATAGGAACATGGAATTTTCTACTTGTTTTTGAAACTTTAATTCATTTATTTTTAGTTTTCAACATTTATTTCCAGAAGATTTTGTGTTTCAGATTTTCTCCTCATCTCTCCCCTACTCCCACCCCAAACACCATGCCATGCATTCTGACTACCCTTTCCCCCAATCTTCCCTCTCTTCTATCACGCCCCTCCCTTCCCTTATCCCATCTTTTCTCTTTTCTTGTAGGGCAAGATAGATGTCTATACCTCATTATCGTTATTTCTTATTTCCCAGTTGCATACAAAAATGATTATCAACATTCATTCCTAAAATTTTGAGTTCCAACTTCTCTCCCTTCCTCCTTCCTATCCCCACTGAAAAGGCAAGCAATTCAATATAGCCCATAAATGTGTAGTCATGCAAAAGATTTCCATAAGGGTCATATTGTGAAAGACTAACTATATTTCCCTCCATCCTATGCTGCAGCCTTGTTTATTCTATTCTCTTTTTCGACTTTGTCCCTTCCTCAAAATGTTTACATCTAATTACTCCCTCCTCCCATTTTTCCTCCCTTCTATCGTCTCCCCAAACACCTCACTTATCTCCTCCCCTAATTTTCTGCAGCGTAAGATAGATTTTCATACCAAATTGAGTGTGCATCTTATTCTCTCCTTAAGCCAAATCTGATGAAAGATTCACTTTTTAACTCTCACCTGCTTCCCTTTTCCCCTCCATTGAAAAAGCTTTCTCTTTCCTCTTTTATGAGAGATAATTTGCCCCATTTTTCTTCTCAATATATTCTTCTCTCATCCCTCAATTTTATTTTTAGATATCCCTTCCTATTCAACTCACCCTGTGCTCTCTGTCTCTCTTTCTCTCTACGTGTGTGTGTGGGTGTGTGTGTGATCCCTCCAACTACCCAGATACTGAGAAAAGTTTCAAGAGTTACAAATATTATCTTTCCATTTCTGAATGCAAACAGTTTAACTTTAGTAAGTCCCTTGTTATTTTTTCATGTTTACCTTTTCATGCTTCTCTTGATTCTTATGTTTGAAAGCAAAATTTTCTTTTCAGTTCTGGTCTTTCCATCAAGGATGCTTGAAAATCCTCTATTTCATTGAATGACCACATTTTTCCCTGAAGTATTGTACTCAGTTTTGCTGGGGAGGTGATTCTTGGTTTTAATCTTAGTTCCTTTGACTTCTTGAGTATCACATTCCAAGCCCTTCGATCCCTTAATGTAGAAGCTGCCAGATCTTGTGTTATCCTGATTGTATTTCCACAATACTGTAATTTTTTCTTTCTAGCTGCTTGCAATATTTTCTCCTTGACCTGGGATCTCTGAAATTTGGCTACAATATTCCTAGGAGTTTCTTTTTGAATCTCTTTCAGGAGGTGATTGGCAGATTCTTTCAATATTTATTTTGCCCTCTGATTCCAGAATATCAGGGCAGTTTTCCTTGATAATTTCATGAAAAGGCTCTTTTTTTTTATCATGACCTTCTGGAAGTCCCATAATTTTTAAATTGTCTCTCTTGGATCTATTTTCTAGGTCATTTGTTTTTCCAATGAGATATTTCATATTATCTTCCAGTTTTTCATTCTTTTGGTTTGGTTTTGTAATTTCCTGGTTTCTCATATAGTCATTAGCTTCCATATGTTCCATTCTAATTTTCAAAGAACTGTTTTCTTCAATGAGCTTTTGAACCTCCTTTTCTGCTTTTTACAACATTCTTCTCCTCATTGGCTTTTTGGGCCTCTTTTGGCAATTGAGTTAGCCTATTTTTAAAGGTGTTATTTTCTTCAGCATTTTTTGGGTCTCCTTTAGGAAGTTGTTGACTCACTTTTCATGATTTTCTTGCATCACTCTCATTTCTCTTCCCAATTTTTCCTCCACCTCTCTTACTTGATTTTCAAAATCCTTTTTGAGCTCTTCCATGGCCTGGGACCATTGAATATTTGTGTTGGAGGTTTTGAATTCAGAAGCCTTGACTTTTATGTCTTCCCCTCATGGTAAACATTGTTCTTGCTCTCCAAAAGGATGGAAGAGAATACCTGTTCACCAAGAAAATAACCTTCTATAATCTTACTTCCTTTCCCTTTTTTGAGCATTTTTCTGACCAGTTCTTGACTTTTGGATGCTTTGTCAAGAGTGTGGTATACTCTGGGGACCTGTATGTTCTCAGTTCCTCTAAGGTCACAGAATCCAGGGAGAGTTTACTCCCTGGCCTGGCTCGTGGCTGTGATTCAGATCAGCTGCTCAATTCCCCCAAGGCCTTTATGCTGAGACTCCAACAATGCCTGGTGTGACCACTCGACCACCCCCACCTCAATTAATGCCACTTGCTGCTTCTGCTGCTAATACTGCTATTGCTACCACTGCTGCCAACTGGGGCCAAGGCTAAGGGAGGACCCTGCTCCCTTGTCATGGAGGTGAAAAATCCCTCTCAGTGACCTTTGAAGTTTGTGGGCTGAGGGATTTGTGAATTGCTGCTGCTGCTACTGGGAATTCCACCCTCAAAGCCTGCTCCCTCTGGAACTGCTTGGCCCAGGCTGGGCTGTGCTCTGCTCCATGTCTGTTGTGACAGACCTTTCCTGTTGGCCTTCCAGGTCTCCATTGGCTGTAGGGAAAGAGCTAGAGTATGTGTATCTTTCAATTTCACTATCTTGGCTCCACCACCTGATTCTTGTTTTGTTTTAATCCTAGTTCCTTTGAATTCTGGAATATCATATTCCAAGTTCTTCAATACCTTAATGAAGAAGCTGCTATATCTTGTGTTATCCTTATTGTATTTCCACGATACTCAAATTGTTTCTTTCTGATTGCTTGCAATATTTTCTCCTTGATCTGTACACTCTGGAATTTAACTACAATATTCCTAGGAGTTTTCCTTTTGGGACGTCTTTCAGGAGGTGATTGGTAGATTCTTTCAACATTTGTTTTACTCTCTGGTTCTAGAATATTAGGGCAGTTTTCCTTGAAAATCTCATAAAAGATGATGTTTCAGCTCTTCTTTTTTTTTTTTATCATGGCTTTCAGGTAGTCACATCATTTTTCAATTGCCTCTCCTGGATCTATTTTCCAGGTCAGGGTTATTTTTCCAATGAGATATTTCACATTGTCTTCCATTTTTTCATTCTTTTGGTTTTGTTTTATAATTTCTTGATTTCTCATAAAGTCATTAGCTTCCATCTGTTCCATTCTAATTTTTAAAGAACTGTTTTCTTCAGTGAACTTTTGAACCTCCTTTTCCATTTGACTAATTCTGATTTTCAAAACATTCTTCTCTTCATTGAGTTTTTGGACCTCCATTGCTGATTCAGTTAGCCTATTTTTAAAGGTGTTATTTTCTTCAGCATTTTTGGGGGGATCTCTTTCAGCAAGCTGTTGACTCACTTTTCATGATTTTCTTGCATCTCTCTGATTTCTCTTAACAATTTTTCTTCCACTGCCCTTACTTGATTTTCAAAATCCTTTTTGAGCTCTTCCATGGCCTGAGATCATTGCATACTTTTTCTGGAGTTTTTGGATGCAGAAGCCTTGACTCTAATGTCTTCCTCTGATAGTATGTCTTGTTCTTTCTCATATGAAAGGATGGAAGAAAACATCTGTTGAGCAAGAAAGTAACCTTCTATATTCTTATTTTTCCCCCTTTTTTGGGCATTTTTCCAGCCAGTTACTTGAATTTTGAGTCCTTTGTCAAGTGGCGGGTATACTCTGGGGACCCATAAATTCTTAGTTCCTCCAAGGTGGCAAAATCAAGGGAAAGAAGTTTTCTCCTATCTTGGCCTGCACTCTTGTCTGGGAGTAAAAACAAGATTTTCTACTCAGGATCTGCATGCAGGATTCCCTGTTCAGAGTCTCCACCAGTTCTACCACAGCAGCGCTCTTCCTCACTCCAGGGCTGCCACTCAGGGCTGAGACCCAGATCAGCAGCTTGAATCCCTCAGGAATTTTAGGATGAGGGTTTCTAAAATGGGCACTACTACCTCAGTGATTGCTACCTCAGCAACTACCACTGCAGCTGTAGGGCTAGTGTCAGACCATGTTCCCTTCTCACCCAGGTAAAAGCCCTTTCTCACTGACCTTTGAAGCTGTCTTTGCCATTTGTGGGTTGAATTATCTTGGAACCACAGCTGCTGCCCATGATTCAGTGCCCTAAAACCTGCTTTAGTCCTGTCTGTACAGGGTGACCAAGTCTGGGCTGTGCTCTGTGGGCTGGGCTTCACTCTGAACCTAGTGCAGTAGATCTTTTCTGTCAGCCTTCCATGCTACCTTGGACTGGAAATTTCTTTCACTCTGTCATTTTGTGGATTCTACTGCTCTAGAATTTGTTTATGGTCATTTTTTACAGGTATTTTTATGGACTATTGGAAGAGACCTACAGCAGGCCCATCTTTCTACTTCTCCATCTTGGCTCCACCCCCAGAATTTCCTACTTATGAACCTCTTTTCAAACTTTCTGATGTTTATGATCTCTATCTCACCCAATACCATGTATATTGGTGAGGGACTGTGATCTGGATTTATGGTTATGATTTTATCGTTCTGTCTGCTGTCTTTCATTTAATAAATCATATGATCACTATTTTTGCCTCCTTATTTTGTAACTGTTTGTGTTATGATTGATGTGTCATTGTGACTGATTTCTGTGAATGGGAAAATATACTCATGTGATCTCAGCAACTCCACTAGAATAGTAACCATGTATCCCTCTATGCCCAATTTGCCCAAAGCATTCTGACATTGAGTTGTATCATATGGTTATTCCCTATGGGGACCCAATATGGACTGCCAATGTGAGTTTAGGCTGGGGGTTAGTGAGACAGCTTCAGCATAGGTAAAGAGATTCTGAAGATCCTGGAGACTGTCAGTGTGATGTCCTACATACCTGTCCTTCTCTATCTCTGTCTCCACCTTTTTTCTCTATACTTGTCACTAGGCATATATAAACATACATTTATATTTATGCTTATATATACACATGCAAGTATATATGTTTTGTACACAAATGCATCCATACATTACTACATGCACATGTCTATTATGTATTCATATATTAGACTTATCCATTGCATATTCAGTTGTGTGTATTGCATGCATATCTATGTATATGGGTCTCTGTATACACACATAGACACATACACATAATATATATGTTAGGATACATGTGCATGTGTACATATATATGTATGTATGTATGTACACTCACAAACACACACACACAGATATAGCTTTCCAGGCCTTTGGAATTAATTGGTGTCAGAAATTCCACATGAGGGAACTTGATGTTACACTATTTCCACTTTCCTCTTTTTTTCCTAATAAGTTTAGAAAGTTTCCTTTCACAGTGTCTTGAATATGGTATTGACACTTCAAGGAATATTATTACTAGACTTAAAATCTGTGCTCAACAGAATGACCAGCCAGGACTTCAAGGGACTCGTGATGAAATATGTGGTGCCTCCCATGATAGACAAACATATTTCCCAATGAAATGTGAATGCCTTGAGGAGAGGGCCACTTTCATTTTCTCTGTGTATCCTCAGCACCTAGAACCATGCCTGGAACACAGTGGAAAAATGTTTGTTGAACTGTGTTAAAAATGCACCAGGAGAGCTCCCAGCTCCATAAGGTCCTTTCTGGCAGTGATAGTCTGCAATTCTGTGAAGTTGCCCCAAGAATCCAGCTCCTTCCATGGCTCCAGGCTGCTTGGATGTCTAACAGGGGCAGAGGAGGGAGAGGGAAGCCGTTCCAAAATGAAATCTCAACTTAGAAGTGCCAACACTCTTTGCCCATCTGTTGCCACAGCTCCCAAAGGGACAGTTTGTACACAATCCTCTGTGTTGCAGCATCGATGAGAGTGGCTTAGGTAACCAGAGCACTTGGGGATAGCTGGGGTGCCAGCCCAAAGCAGATGGTGCAAGGGTGAAATCAGGATGCAATCTGTTTAGCAAGTGTGAGCGATTTCTGAGGGACTTGAGGAAGCGGCCTGAACTCCTGACCAGACTTTGAACGTCAGGTTAAATCCTAGCTTGATGATAAATAAGTCCCCAGGAGCCATCTCTTCCTGGCCTTTTGCAAAGAGTCTTGAACCCATAAGAATTTCCATAACCCATAAGATAAGAGCATGTCTCCAGAATGGACCTCCAAAGAAAAATAGAAACCCTGACTTTGGGTCAATTTGGGTCACAGGGTAAAGGGCCCTTCTTGTTTTGAAGTAAACAATCCTCACCTGTCTGCACCATGTGCATCCTCCTTCCCCCCACCTCAGCTTCCAAGATTTCTCCCATTGGCAAGCTTCTGGTCTTTATCCTCCTCCCCTCATTCTCAGCCTTGTCCAGCAGAGCATCTGTTCTCTTCACAGCTGTGGCTAGCCTGTTCTGGCTGCCTCTGCCTTCTTCCAATCTCACTCTCTCCTTCCCTCCCCACCATCAGGATCAAAATACTCTGTTTTTATTTATTTACTCCCCAGCTGTCAGGGTTGTGTCTGGGGCATGGTGGGGCAGCTCACAGGGAAATGTGAGCTGTGGAAAGGCCTCAAAACTGTCAATACTTGTAGTCACCAACATACACACCATCAACATAGCCTAGAGTCCTGTCTCCATCTGAAAGGTACTAATCTGGGGGATGGAGGTGTCAGGGTGACCCATGGGAGATTCTCCAAGAACATGCAGAGTGTCACTGCTGCCCTCATATTTCACAGTCGGCATGGGACTGTCACACATTCCAGGAGGTGAAAAAACTAATGATGATGCTTAATTGCTCTGGCCCACATGTGAAGGAACGGATCAAAAAACAGGCTAAGAAGCCTGGGTGTCCCGAAGGTATGCAGGGCGATGCACAGACTGGAAACACCTGTTAAAGGTTCACATCTTTTCCAAGCTGGAAATCACTCTGGTGTCAAAACACTGGACACAAACACAAAGGGCAAAGGAAATTAATTGGCCCATACTACTGTGGAGAGTGAAACTTTTATACCCAAAGCTGGCCCTCCAATGAAATGTTCCATAAAATAGGCATTGCCCTTTAGAAAGCACTTTCTGGTTTACAAGGTACCATTGCAGCCACAACTTCAGGTTATCCTTAAGACTACCCAGAGAGCTAAGTGCAGTATGCACTTGAGAACGTCTCTGACCAACTGAGGCTCAGGGAATAAGCTACAAATCAATTAAATATCGAATCTCGGTTTAACCTGCCTACTGATTCAGTTTATTTTCCATTGTTTCTTTGAGAGTTCCTGGAACAAGATAAACATGGAATGAATGCTTCCTACATTATTGAATTGATAACTTCTATTTATCTCTATGCTGTACTCTAAGACTGCAGGGAAGTTGTTACCTCCAAAGAAGGGAAGATAACTGAAATTGCTTGCGTTTTCTCTAAGTCTAGAGCTTATCAAAATGTCCTTCACATTTTTTTTTTATGGAAATGGAGAGGGGGTTCAGGACCTGTGAATTAAAAAGTAGAGTGAATTTCCTGGAGTAGAAACTTCCTTGCCCATTTAAACTAGTGATTCATTAGTATGTACAGTCTCGGCTTATTGCCCGGAGGACCAAGAATTTAATGATAACATTGAACTCAAAACATCACTGTACAATGCTTCCTCCAGCCTGATATCTAATAGAGGCTTAATGATTGTTTGGTAAATTAATTCTAGATTCCCTCAAACTTTTTTTTTAAATTCTGGGTGATCCGATGATAATGGGATTGAAACATTATTTCCTGGGGAAAAGAAAAAAATCACCTCTAGGAGAGCTGAGAAATAGACCTGAAATCTACTTTGTGGCTTACAGAAATGGACAGTTATGCCTAAATTCTTTCTCTAAGCTTTTCTCTCTCTTTCCTACTTCCTCTCCCCCTCCTTTACCTTGTAGCCATTTCCCTGTCCTTGTGCTAATCCCTCTCCTTTTTTGAGCAAGCCACTTGAGATGCTGGGAATACGAAAACATAAAGGCAAAGGGCCCTTGCCATCATCTTGGAAATCTAGAGAATTCAGTAGTTGTTAAGATCCTTCTCCTCAAGCAGTGCCCATCCATAGCTCCCCATGTTAGCATCATGCCCTGAGTCAGTCCCAGAGCAGACATTTGGGAGATTGAGACATTTCACAGCTGAGGTGCAGAGAGAAATGTAGATATCCCTATGACAGAACCTTAGAGGGTATGGTAGAACAAGACACTGGAGCTGACCCAGGGCTCCTTGCTAGGCTGACCTGAATGACAGCAATCCCCAGATTCTGCTAGATCTTCAGAAAATGCCTGAAAATTCTATGAGCAAATTTCCTCCAATATCAGGATCTTCTGAGGGGTACCTTCCAGATATGGGCGTCAGCCTGCTGGAAGGTGTGGAGCTCAAAGCAGGAGATGAAGGGTTAAGTTTAGAGAGAGCAAATCCATCAATTGAACTGAAATTTAGAATGCCAAAAGTGAATTAAAAAGAAAATTGAGGACCAGAGTGTAAAAGACTTGAGTCCAAAACTGAAGGCATGGAATTTTATAATAATAGGTAATAGGGAGCTACTGGTGATTCCTGAATAATAATTACAGAGACAGACCTGAGTCTTCAGAGAACTACTTTGCCATCCATTGGGAAGATTCAGTAGAAAGGAAGAGACTGAAAACAGGAGGAGCAATTAGACTTTGCAATCTAAACAGCAGAAGATGACCTGAATTAGGACACATCTCTTATAAGTGGAAAGATTCATGTGGCATTTCAGACCTTGGTCATTTCCTCTGTCCTTGTTTGCCACGCAAAGGAGCAGCATGTAGTTCTTACAGGAGGCAGAGGGATGGCCATCTGGACACTCCCCTGGACAGACAGGGTTCCTAATCCTTTGGAATTTAAAATCCGGAATGCACCCCACTGAGGCAAACAGCTTGCTTTGTCCTTTGGCCAAAAAGTCAATGCTATTGCCCTTTTGCCAAGTCCAACTTCAGGCTTCATTCTCCTGGCTCCCTTTGCCTCACTTGATACTACTGACCACACCTTTCTCCTTGAAAGCCCTTGTTCCCTTGTATTCCATCGTGGTCCCTCTTTATACAGCAGAGAGCTCTGTATCTCTTTTATTGAAGAAAGAGTTCGTCTTTCCAAAGCAATAGCTGTGACCCCAACGTAGTGACTCCAGGTTCTTTACTCTTCTACATTTTTTCTGTCCACATGCAAATTAATTATGCCTCATAGTTTCACCTCTGACCTCTATGTTGATGATTTTAAAATAAGTATCTCTAACCCTGACCTCCATTCCCAAATCTCCAGCTCCCTTTGGGACTCCTCCATTTAGGAATCCCCCTGTTTCTTCAAACATACAAAACTAATCTCATCATGTTTCCCAGAAAATTTTTCCTTCTAACTTCCTTATTTCCTTCATTGACATTTTCATTTCTCCAATTCCCATATGCCCTTGTTTGATTATTCTCTCTCCCATTCTTTAAATACAATCAGTCATCACACCTTGGAGATGATTCATTTGAAATGTCTCTTCCATCCTTTGTGACAATCCCCATACCCCCAACCCCAATTCAGACCCTGATCATTTAATACATGGGATAGGAAAATAGTACCTTAATTGATCTCCTTGACTCGATCTTCTTGCCTCTGGTAACACTTTTCTCTAATTGATTCATCCATAAACTATAAACAAGTGAAACTTTCTAAAACACAACTTTGTGAAACTATTTAACTTAAAAATTTATTTAAATTAATTTTTTCTCCATTGTACAATCTTTTACACATAAAATATAACAAATGTTTTTGAATCAATAGATATCCTAATAAATGGGAGTTTCAATTTCTATTTTTTGTTTTTGTAATGTTTGCTTTATCTACAATCCTTCAAATAGTTTTAAAAAGCTTGTTTCTGTTATCATAGGATTCTGAATCTAAAGCTGGAACATGTCTCAGTAGTCAAAGAGTTCAATCTCCTTACATTGTAGTCAAGGAAATCAATGCCCATGGAAATATAAGATCATAGAGCTATCAAATATCAGAAGTAGGGTTTGAATTCAGGTCCTCTAACTTCATAACCACAACTTTCCCCATCATACCACAGTGGCTCTTCAGCTTTCTTGTTCCCCAAATTTCTATTCTCCAAGTTCAGTATGACTACTTCCTTCAGCATGTCTTATCATATGGTATAATCTTATGATTCCAAGAAGCTGTAGCATGTACAGCAGCCATACCCCAGTTAACTGTCTCCATGGATGGGCTAAACCAGGTTGAGAGCAATCAACAGACCTCAAAACCATCAGTGAGTTGGAGGGGTATGTACCCCAGGTATGTGAAAACTTCACCTGGAAGAATGAGCAGATGAGAGCAATTTGTTTTAATGGCCGTAGAGGCAGCACTTAGAGCTTGGTGAGATATCAAAGATGCTAAGCTCATCCTTTGCTTCCTGGTCCATGGCCAGCCATCTTGACTTTTGTCTTACCATTGGACTTTACTGATTCCGGAAGAGAGGCCTCCCTTAAATCTAATTCATGTGCAAGTCAAGACATCACCTGGAATGCCATTGGTCCTCTTTGAAAATTGTGAAGAACAACAAGACCAATAATGTTATGGTCCTCAACCACCAAAAGTGCCCTTTGTTGGACACTATGAAGTGGGACAGTGTTATTTCTAGAACTTTTCACCTACAACCGAATGTGGTTCTCCGGAGGTAGTCTGCCTGGAGAAGAGCCCAGCATTGTCCCTGTAGTGAAAATAGCCCTGGATCCAAAACCTCCATGAATACAACTGGACATTTTATTAGCTTTTGTCCTGGCAGTCCATTGAAATACCAAGTTGTTTTTTTTTTTTAAAGAAATTATTTTTATCCATATCTCATCCATTTTAAAGTAAAATTTTCAAAGCTTTAATTTTTACATCTAAGAGTAAAACTTTATATATATATATATATATATATATATATATATATATATATATATATATATATCCCCATTACATTTAATCTCATTCTTCTTATTTCAACCTTCTCTGATGGCTAATTTCTCACCCTGGATAAGCCTTTGAACTATAGTCCCTAGAATTATACTACCAATTCATGAGAGGCCCTCGCCAGGCTAACTTGAATCTTTCATCTGTTCCTCTCATTCTCCATGCTCATCCATTTCTCTACCAACTGCCATCTACAACCAAGATCTCACCCCAGTTTTCCTTTATGGGTTGATTTCCTTCACTACAACTTAGGTCCTTGAGGATAGGAACTCTTTTATTTGCCTTTTATTTTTATGCCCTTATCATCGTACCTGTCAGCATTTAATAATGCTTTATTTCTCTGTTATTCAACTTCATTTAATTTTATAGTACGCCTAAAACTTTTAGGATCCTAACTCTTGCATCCAAAGTACTTTCTTTTCATTCCTGCTTCATGTTATCAATAAATTTTAAAAGGATGTCATCTCACAATTATTCATGTCACTGATTTTGTTATTAAAGAATTAGAACAGTATAATCAATCATTGGTCCCATGGGGTGTTCCATTGAAGACATCCTTTTAAATTAACATTGAACTTGGACATTCAAGCAATGTCAAATATGTCTGACTATAGCACCATGGTGCTCACAAGTCTCCTTTTCTATGAAAATAGTAAAAGATAATTTATAAAAAATTACTGAAGTGTAGAATTAGTTTATGCCCAATATCCCAATTGATCTTCAATTCTCAAATCTCCCACCTAGGATCATTCTACTAAATACACATTTTCTGGACTATTTTAATAACTTCATATTGGGTTACAAGTGAGTTACAATCTTCATGAGTAGAGGTACTGATGAATGAATCTTAGAAATAGTGAATTAATGTTTAGCAAAGGGATTGTTGTGTCCATGATTTTTGAAGAGGACCATGGTATCAGAGAAATGATGGCATGACTTGCACTTGACTTTGTTTTGAGTGAGTGAAGGCTGTGCAAGGTCACCAGCCTCACTTTCTCCTCCAGAGCCATTTGGGTCCAACGGCCAGATATTTATCAGAACGACTGGAGATGGGCCAGGATGCAATGGGAGACCTTGGCCTGTTAGGCTAAGACCTTTTCAGGTACTCACTTAAAGTGAAGTAATGCCCATTCAGTGAATAGGCCTCTTTAAAAGGTAGTCAGGTGATGACCCTTTTAAACAGAAAAGTAAAAATAAATAAATAAATCACATTGGGAGGGATAAATAAGAAAGAAACATGCTCTTAAGGTATTTGGCAGAGGCACAGATAATTTATCGCACAAAATACAAATAGATAAGTGATTCAACAATAATGATGATGTTTTCCAGATGTCAATGTCCTGATTGCATCAAATGCTGAGCCACTATGAGGCTTCCATAAAGAGATGTGCAGTTACTGGAAATATATTTGGTTCATCATGCACACTTAGAAAACAAAGTAGATGAAAAGTTGATATTATTCAGACTTTCCTTTGTTGCCAATATGTTGAGTTATTTTTTGTATTTTTTAATCTTGGACTGAAGCTTCATATAAAAAATATAAAGACTCTAAACTGAATTGTAAAATTGTACAGTGCTAGCATGATGTCAGAACACTTCCTACTCCCAAAAGTTCATCTTTCAAATGGAAAAGCATCCTTTTCAGGCTGCCCATGTGGTTGCAAACAAGATGACTGCAGAAGAAATAAAGATTTAGGTACATCCTGTTTATGTCCCAGGCACTATTTAAGCTAAGGTCTTCTTGGATCAAAGTCTGACAATGTGGCCACTATGTAATACCACCAGTATGATTTTTTTCATGTTAGGAACATATAAATATGTCTCAAACTGAATTAAAATGCTAATGGATTAAATAAAGCATCTATCTTTTTGTTGTTAAAAGTGTAATAAAGCATAGGATTAGATGGACTTTTTCTTAACATGGTAATTAGTAATCATCTAAAACCATCTAATTACAATATATGTAATGGAGATTATCTAGAAGCCTTTTCAGTGAGATCAGGTGAAATCAATAATTATTAAAACCCCTAACACTTAATCTAGTGGCAGGAACCATCACTATTGAAACACAAAGAAAATAAATTGGAAGAATTAACTTAAGAATTTTTTTGCAGATAATATGATAGTTCCCATAGAAAACCCTAGAGAGTAAACTAAAATTTAATTTAATCAATTAATAACTTCAGTAAAGTTGAAGGATATAAAACAAACCAAGGTAAACCACAGATATTTCTATTACCACCAAAACCCAGCCAGAAAACATAAAAAGGAAAATTGGGAGACTACTCACCAAAACGTGAATAATATAAATAAAACTACCAAAAAAAACCTCTTTATAGAAATTTAATTTTAAATAACTAGAGAAATATCCGTTGTTCATGAGTAGGCTGGACCAACATAATGAAAAGGATAATGCTGCCTACAACAATATATTATTTAGTGCTGCACCAAATCCTCAAAGGATCACTTTATAGAACATGAAAAAAATAAAATTAGCTGTATCTGGGCAAAACAAACAAAGAAACAAAAAGATAAAAAAATCCAAAGAGAATTTTTTTGAAAGCAAATGTGCATTTTTTCTGACTATCCCCAATCTCAATCTATGCTCAAAGCACTAATAATTTTTCTTTTAATGATATTGGTTGAAACTATAGAGTGATCAATGAGTGCAACAGATTATATAATGTTAAGAAGGAGAAAACATATGAAACCTACATTTTTTAATAAACTCAAAAACTACTAAAGTAAGCTCTCAGTATTCAAAGAATCTTCAGAGAACACTTTCTGGCAGAATTTGATTTTAGAGCAATACTTCCCACCTTATACTAAGATTTGCCCTAAATGGATAGCTGGTACATATAAAGGGTGACATGTTAAACAAATTAGAGTAACTATGAAGACTTTTCCTGTCGGATCTGTTGGTGGATGTAAAGGTCCCAACCAAATAAAGGTTATTGAGAATCAGAGACAATATCATGAAGAATTTTGATCAATTTTTAATGACTCAAACAAAACCAATGAAACTAAAAAGAGACAGGAAACAGTCAACCGAGGAAAACAAATCTCAGATAAGAATCTTATTACCAAGATACATATGAAATTGCTATGAATTTAAAAGAATTATTCTTCAGTGGATACATCAATGAAGGATAGAAATAAGTATGCAAATGATCAATGTAGATATACAAGTTATCGACAGCTATATGAACAATGTCCCAAATTATTAACAAAGAAATGATAATTGGAGCAATTTTGAGGTTCTATATCATACTCATTGGATTGAAAAAAATTACAAAAAGGGATAATGAAAAATGTTTCAGGGGCTGCAGGAAAATAGACACATTCATATTGACAAAGCTGGGTATTTGCTTTGCCATTCTGGCAAGCGCTTTGGAACTCTGCTCCACAGAACTAAGCTATGCATATGCATGGCCCTTTCATATTACTTCCATAACTATTCTCCAAAGATATAAAAGAAAATGGGAAAGAACACATATGTACAAAATGTGTTAAGTCCTACATTTGGCAGTGGAAAACAACTGGGAAACAAGGGAGCTTCCATCAACTGGCAGTAGTTGAACATGTTATGGTATATGAATATAATGGAAAATTCTTATGCCATAAGGAATCACAAAGGAGAAGGATTCAGAGAAACCTAGGAAGATTTGAATGAACTGATGAAGAAATGAGGATAACAATTTATGCAGTAACAACACTGATCAAACAAAAGACTAAAGGACTCTAGGTGGCAGAGTGGATTGAATACTGAGTCTAGAATCAGAAAGAGCTGAGTTCAAAGCCCACCTCAGACTGTCCATGTGTGATGCTGGGCTGGTCATAACTTCTATGTACCCCTGTTTCCTCAATAAAAGTGGAAATAATAATAATAATACCTACCTCACAGAGTCGTTATGAGAATGAAAGAAAATAACATTTATAAAGTACTTAACACAATGTGTGGCACATAATTGGTGTTTACTAAATATTTATTCCCTTCCCTTCCACTGTCTTCCCAAAGCAGAGGGCCCATCCCTTCATTGCTCATCTTGGCTTGAATATAACTTTGAGAAACTCTCTTATTGTCCTTCATCTCCACTACCATACCACCCATGCCTTAGTCCATCCTGGACCTCAGTACATTATTTTTTTTTTTTTTTTGGAGAAGCACACCTTTCCTCTCTATCTTACCTCTGCGTGTCCCTGCTTTTCTATTTTGTATATGCTTCCTTTAAGGACAACATCATCTGATGTCTTCCTAAACAATGACTAATTTTCCTGGACACCATCCCGTTCTCTTTTTTTTCATCGTCATAAACATAGATCATTCCATGGTGAGAATTTCACTTTTGAGACTCTTCGATCCTTTTTAGGAACTCTGGCCTTAGACTCCTTTTAATTATTCCCAGGAACCTCTCAAAACCTGGCTTCCAAAATTCTGTGAACTACTGTAAACTCTCAAACTCTTAAAATTTACTCCCATAAACTCTGAGATGATTAGGTAATTTTCTTCTGAGGATCTCCTCACTTTCTCTTTGCCATATAGCATTTTCTTTTAGGTAGATGCACAGTACAGACATAGACAAATGGAGACTCACACAATGCAATGCCACACTTCAGTTGAAAATAAACTACTTATGAGTGTTCTCTGCCAGTCATCTGGGCAAAATCATTAATCACCCTTTGTGAGCG
The DNA here is from genome assembly GCA_023548195.1 of Bettongia penicillata ogilbyi. NCBI lineage: Eukaryota > Metazoa > Chordata > Mammalia > Diprotodontia > Potoroidae > Bettongia > Bettongia penicillata. The sequence goes on along the minus strand of JAJHZJ010000720.1, from coordinate 85,911 downwards.
TCCAGTGGCTATTTGCAAAGCTATGCGGCTATGATGAAATAGATGTGTGAATGACAGGGGGAACAAATCTGATGAGGATCTGAAATAAGATAGTCAGGTTAAAAGACAAGTCCCATTAAACAGGTGTTAAATGGTGACTCTGATCCCACATAGTAGGCTCTATCTGTGTACAACTGTGTCAGTTGTCCTGATTTTCCTTCTGGATACCCAAGGGCTAGAAAAAGAAGAGCGCTGATGGACCGAAAGAGGGTGACATGGGTTCAGAATAAAGTTACATAAGATATATGGGCTTGAAGAAGATAAACCATGTAAGTCCCTCAGACTAAATATGGGCAAGGCAGCTAAGCAATGACTAATTGGGGGCAAGGATGCCATTCAGATACTTGTAGGCTGATGTAAATACCAAGGAGGGAGAGGAATTGTTTACCACAGTACAGGAGAGTAATGGGATGAAGTCAAGAAAGGAATATATTAGTCTAAGTGTCTGAATGGATCTTCTGACAGTGAGAATTAATTGTATTTGCAGGGAAGAGGTGAGAGAAATGTGACTCAGAAAGTTTCTGATAGGGCAGATCATCCTACTTAAGTGCTTCCATAATGAAAGTATTATTTTTTTATTTGAATCTCTTGGTTGATTATCTTCTTAAGTGATATGTGCAACTTTTCCCCTCTCCATATCCCTCATGCTTTCATACTCTCATCAATGGAAAAAGCTCAGAAATTTTTCTCACCAAGACAAGGGAAATGAACTTAGTTAACTACTATACATCAATCAAAAATAAATGGGCAATCTATAATGTCAATCATGACTGGATAGCCATTTAAATTCATAATAGGGCAATTAGATAATTCTAGTTCACTGAAATCTGGGCAGCTAAGTGGTAGATCTGAAAGACTCATCTTCCTGATTTCAAATTCAGCCTCAGACACTAGGTGTGTGACCCTGGGAAAGTCACTTAACCCAATTTGCTTCAGTTCCTCAGCTGTAAAATATGCCGGAGAAGAAGATGGCAAACCACTCCAGTGTCTTTGCCCAGAAAATCCCAAATAGGCTCACAACAAGTGGTATATAACTGAAATGATTCAACAACAGTACAGTTCACAAAAAAATGAATATTTTTACAAAAAATTTTATTTTAAATTCCAAATTATGCCCTTCCTTCTCCCTCATCCTCCAGTCAATGGAAAAGTAAGAATAAATAAAACACGTAAAACTTGATCTATCATTTTCATTGTAAATGACAAATTCTGGACGGGGTATGGGGAAAAAACAGATTCATTAATGCACTCTTGGTGGAGGTGTGAACTAGTCCATCCATTTTGGGAAACAATTTGGATCTATGCCCAAAAAGCTCTCAAACTATAACACTTTTAGACCCACATGAAAATGATATATCTAGTTATATAAGCATGTTTCTACATTATCTATGTTCTCCCTCTCCCCTAAAAATGCAAGAAAAGAAAGAAGTAAAGAAAATGTGCTTCAGTTTTTACTTTCACATTTTCAGAGTTCATAAGTGCTATATAAGTACATATTTTCTCTTCAATCCTTTGGAACTGTGATTGTGTTGATCAGTGGTCCTAAGTCTTTCAAAATTGAATATCTTAACAATATTGCTGTTGCCATGCAAATTTTTCTCTTGATTCTTCTCATTTCATTTTGAGCCAGTTCACATAAATATTCATAGTGTTTTCTCATGCCATAGCTTTCACCATTTCTTGTATCAGTAAAATATTCCATCATTTTTACATATCATAACTTGTTCAGCCATTTCCCAAGTGATGGCCATCCATTCAGTTCCAATGTTTTGCTACTACTAAAAGAAATATTATAAATATTTTTGTATATATAAGCCTTTTAACTCTTTGTTTAATCTATTTAGGATATTGATCTCATAGTTGTATCTCTGAGTCTAACAGTGTTATAGTTTGAGAGCTCTTTGGGCATAGATCCAAATTGTTTTCCAAAATGGATGGGCTAGTTCACACCTCCACCAAGAGTGCATTAATGAATCTGTTTTTTTTTTTTTTCCCATACCCCCTCCAGAATTTGTTATTTACAATGAAAATATTTTGAAAAGATCTTGGAAAATCTTAAAATGCCACCTAAAAGGTCTTCCTTTCCTTCATCACATCTATTATAAAATGTATGGAAATATTCTCAGTTTCAATGAGCACAGCACACACCATGCCCATTATCATGATGCTAATTCCAGGAGAGGTAAGAGCAAAAATCCTTGTCTTCTCTAATTTCCATTTTTCCTCAAAAATATGTTTTCTGATAATAAAATAGGCTGGTCATGTAGTTATGGGATGGCAGTTGCTTTTCCCTCTATACTCAACTGTATCTCACTACTGACTGACTCATTAAGAGATCAAAAGAAGATCAATCCATGATCTTCCTCCACTTGGCCATGAAGGTCTGATTCCCTCTGATTTTTATAGGTAATGTATACTGTAGTAAGGCCAAAGGGGATGAAAAGTGCACCAAGAAAGTTGTAAATGTGACTGACCAGATAGCCTAAGGGTTCTCAACCTATAGTATATGCTAAATATAAAAAAGAGCCTGATTGAAAAAAAGGAATCTGTAACAACCTCTTCTTATTGGTTTTGGGATATCTGCACTCATATAGGGATAAAACACATGTTGTATCTAAAGTGGTTAAGAAAGGCCATCACCTGTGATATTTTTAGGGGGGTGAAGAGTCAGGGAATATATCTTCAGAAGTCCCCATTTTCTAGGGCTTAGAGATTTACCTGGGCAAGTGACTTCAGGCTATCCAGAACTTAAGGCATAACAAGACAAAACAAAACTTTAAAAAAAAGTTGACTGTCTGGACATAGAGGTAGGGGTAGGTATTCACTTAATACCTTAAAAAGTTACTTTGGTAGGAAAAAAAAATTGTAAATGTTGTTATATATCCTGTAGGTCATTTGAATTATTCATAACAACTGGGTTTTTCATAGCCTTTTTAATATTGCAGGAACTCATAGGGATATTTAAGTTGCCATGTGCTCTTTCTGAGGAGAGGGGGTCTCTGGAGTGTTTAATAAACAGTCTTTTTATCCAAAAGTATATATCTATGTCAGCTTTGTTTGATGTCTCAGTGACTTGAAGAAAGCAAGGATATAAAGATGTATTGAAATTCTGCATATTTTATCTCTTACTTAAATACTGGATGGATACGTTGGGGATGAGAGGACTTTCACCTTTCTTCGTGCAGCTCTATTTCTTTGTCAGATCCCACTTCATCAAACGCCTTCTTTTCTCCTAAGCATATTAAACACAAAACTTATAAAACAAAAAAATAAAACTCTGTCCCTCTCTTTCTCCTTACATACTACATATATACTATACACACACATACACATACACATATATAGTATAGCTATAGATGTAGTATACTAGTATACACACACATATACATATATGTGTGTGTGTATAATATATATATATATATATACATCCGCAAATACACCCACTTACTTAATATGTTCTCATCAGGGTTCTTTTGAGGTACTACAGGTTATACTCAATGGTTACCATTTGGTCCTCAAGTTCTCTGATTCTGTGAACATTTCAGATTTCTATAGAGATATACCAATGGAGTGGGTTGTTTTTAGCTTTTCTATGCCTCTCTTGCCCTCAATCAGGGCTGGGGAAAATCCAACTCTTGTATACAGTGCTTTCCTTATTAGTAACTCTATAGGATAGTCAGTCAGTCGATCAACATCCACAAACATTTAGCAAACTCTTATTATTTGGCAGGCACTGTACTAGGCAATGAGGATGGAAAAGAGGATGGTGATAATGATAATAACTAAAAAAAGGAGGAAGCTATAAGTCCTGGTTCTCAGGGAGCAAAAACTCTAGCAGGAGGGAGCATGGAAACAAGGGAGCTCAAACAAGAATACACAGAGTCCATGGCAGGGAGTCTGAGAGATGACAGCAATAGCTGGGCCTGGAAAGGCCCCTAGCCAATGCAGGCCTTGATGAGCATCTTAAAGAAGAGCAGGGGAACAGGAGACTGGGTGACAGGGGAAGCCTTGTAGGTGTGAAGAAGAGTTGGTGGAAAGGCATTGCCAAAGAGCTGCACTGTTATGTCAAGTCTGTCCAAGCAGACCAGCAGTGCTGGATCATCAAGTGAAGGGAGAGGGCAAAGCATAAGACTAGTCACAGAAGAGAAGATCACATTATAAAGAGCTTTCAATGTTGAGGATAAGATTTTATGTTTTGTCCTGGAAAGAAGAAGGAGCAATTGAAAGTTCTCAAGTACTGGGGTGACATGATCAGATGAGGGTCAAATCATATCAAGTCTAAGGAAGGCTGGCTTGGCAGGGGGAGTGATTGAGATGGCCATACTTACCAGGAAGTAAGGCCTGAATGCAGGGTGTTTCTGGATGAGTACATAAATGAACTCCTTGAAAGCAACGTCTGTTTTTTTGCCTTTCTTGGTATTGTCAGATCTTAGCACATTGACTGGCACATTGTAGATGTTTGTTAGACGCTTTTTGATTAAGTAACATCTATAAGACATATTATGAATGGGGAAAATGGCAATATTTGGTAATGAATTGGAAAAGTGGGGCAAATGAGGGGAGGAGTTGAGGATGAAACTGAAGGCATCAACCTGGGTCATTAATTGAATAGTGGTAGTCTCAGCAGTAATAGCGATACACAGAAGAAGGGAGGGTTTGAGTTCTGGACAACGTGAAGTTGAAATGTCTAGGGAATAGTTGGTGACTCAAGACTAGAGTACAGTAGAACAAGTGGGCATTCTCAGGAGAGAATGTCTCCACAGAGACAAATGGAGTCAAAGCAGTAAGAACTGATAAAAATCACCAAAGGAGACCATAGAGAGTGAAGTGAGAAGAGAATCCAGGATGAAGACTTGGAGGCACTCCTAGTCAATGACATCGATGAAAAACCAAAACAATTAGAAATGCAGCCATGGGTTTTCTCAGAAAACCCTTCTCCACACAGTGTCAGCACTTAAAGGAACACTGATCCACATGTAAATCTTATGTAAAGCTACCATAAACAACTGGGGAAGGCATTTATAGACCCATGAAGCTACTCCAATTGATTGCCGCTTGGTGCACAAAGAGTATAACACAAAGGCATACATACCAATGCCAGGAAAATTATTCTGCAGTAAATCAAGATAAGTGTTCTTGCAATCTGGAGCCTCACAAAGATTTCTATTGTTTTAGGAAATTGCAAGTGTTTGAAAGCACAAAAGTTGATCAAAGCTGATAAATCCACCAGCAGTAATAGCAGATTTTCCTATTCCTTTGATTAGCACTCAAACACCCTCCAAACCCAGCCTTGCCATAGAACTGACTGGGCAATGCAGGTCACTGAAACAGGCTCTTCCATGTGTGAATTACTTCTTTGATACATTCTAATGCATTACTGAGAGACTTGTGAATTATTGCAAAGCAAAGTGAACAGAACCAGGAAAATGACCTCTGCTGTATCCACAATGTAAATTAAAAAAAAAAAAAAAAGAAAGAAAACAACCCAAACTGGATGTTATGATATCATAGTAAAACCTTGACCTAAAAGAAGAGATTATGACAAGGCCCTCCACTCCTCTGCAGAGGTGAGGGCATATGGGTTGGGGATATGGCATACAATATGGAATCTTATGAAGATTTGATTAGATTTCTTGAACTACTTTATGTTTTACTTTTTAATTATTTATTATGAGGAATGGTTGTGTGAGAGAGGGAGGGGCAGATGAGGGAATGCAGGTGATAGAAAATTAGAAAATCTCACTAAAATATATTAATTTATTTAAAAGCAGCAGTTTTAAAACTATTGATTAGACCCTTTAGGGTCCCTATTTTGAAAAGTTCTGGAGTAATGTCACTGGTTGTTTTCCCGGAGTGGGCAGCATGCTGGGTAACTGAGAGGATATAGGGAAATAGATAGAAACAGAAAGAGCTTTCCATCTGGGACTTGGTGCTCAACATAGGAAACAGAGAACTAAATTAGAGCTGGAACAGTGGGTGGGGAATGGTGCAGTAAAATGTCCTGACTCCTGGCCATCACCCAGAAATGTATCATCAAATTAATTTCAGTCCCCTTGAGTGGCCTTTAAATAAATCTCCTCATTGGAAGGATCTCTGAGGATATTTGGTGACTTGAGATGTTGCGGAATATGGCCTTCTGACAGGGACGGAAGCAGATGATGAGGCCAGGTATAACTTCTCTCCAGAGAACTTATTTTAACAAAATCTTCCTTCTGCTTTATAAAAGTACATTCCTCTTTATAAAGATTAATATCTGGGGGGGCGGAGTCAAGATGGCGGAGTAGAAAGACTCACGTATGTGAGCTCCAAACCCACAGCCCGTAGATTTAATGTAAGAAGAGCTCCCCACAAGTTCTGGATCACTGCAGGATGTGCAGACACATAGTGGAAGATATTTCCGTTCCAGAGAGCCCTGGAGAGCCATCCCCAGGGTCCGTCATGCCCCGGAAATCAGAGTCCACCCCAGCGCTGCCCTGGCCACGCAGCCGAGAGGAGCAGATTGGAGAAGGCTTCAGGGATGGAACCTCTGGCAGCCTGGAAGTTCCCTCCGCCCACAGACTCTACAGGTCAGTGAGAGACACGTCTGGGCTGGCCGAGAGGGGAGCAGGGTGTCTCCGTGGCTCGGGCCCCCTCGGGAGGAAGCAGTGGAGGCAGAGGTGGGGGCAGGAAGCGGCGGAGGCAGAGGCGGGGGTGGCAGCTGAGGCAGCGGCGACAGCGGCGGCCCGGGACTCTCCCAGCAGCAGGCAGGAACTTCATTACTGAAAGTCTCTGCATAAACCACCTGAAGGAGCTGAGCCTGGGAGATGGCCCTGCCCAACCCACTCCATTACTGAAGGTCTCTGCATAAAGCCCCTGAGGGAACTGAGCATGGGAGGTGGCCCTGCCCCCACCCTAGCACCAGAACTAATGGTCACATTGAATAGCAGCCGCGCCTGCCGTGGAAAGGCCATTTGAATCTCAGACCCCAAGCACTAGCTGGGTAGATCTAGGCAGGGGTGGACAGGAATTTCAGAAGTCAAGTAACTGGCTGGGATAATGCCCAGAAAAGGGAAGAAAAATAAGACTATAGAGAGCTTTTTTGAGCAAATGCAAATGATCCCGCCTTTTAATTCTGATGATGAGGAGATATTCTTGCCATCAGGGAAAGACGTGGAGGGTGGGGCCTCTGTATCCCAGACATCCCAGGGGGTTGTCGGATGGACTCAGGCCTTGGAAGAGCTCAAAAAGGATTTTTAAAAGTAAGTTAGGTGGAGGAAAAACTGGGAAAAGAAATGAGAGAGATGCAAGAAAAGTATGAAAAACGGGTCAATACCTTGGTAAAGGAGACCCAAAAAAATGCTGAAGAAAATAACACCTTGAAAAATAGGCTCATTCAATTGGCAAAAGAGGTTCAAAAAGCCAATGAGGAGAAGAATGCTTTCAAAAGCAGAATTAGCCAAATGGAAAAAGAAGTTCAGAAGCTCACTGAAGATAATAGTTCTCTCAAAATTAGAATGGAACAGATGGAGTATAATTTTGGGTTCCAAATTTTCTCCCCTTTTATCCCCTCCCCCCACCCCAATACAACAAGCAATCTAATTTTCCCTATCTCCAATCTGCCCTCTCTTCTGTCATCCCTCCCTTCTCTTGTCCCCATCTTCTCTTTTCTCCTGTAGGGCCAGATGACTTTCTATTCCTTATTAACTGCATGTCTTCTTTCCTAGGAGCAGCAACAATACTAAACAGTTGTTCCTAAAACTTTGAGTTCCAAATTCTCCTCATCCCTCCCTCCCCACCCATTCCCTTTGGGAAGGCAGGCAATTCAATATAGGCCCTATCTGTGTAGTTTTGCAAATGACTTCCATGATAGTCATGTTGTGTAAGACTAACTAAATTACCCTCCATCCTATCCTGCCCCTCATTGTTTCTCCTCTGTCTTTTGATCCTGTCCCTCCCCGAGTGTTGACCTCAAATTGCTCCCTCCTCCCATTGCCCTCCCTTCCATCATCCCCCCCTTGCTTATCTCCTTCTCCCCCACTTTCCTGTACTGTAAGATAGGTTTTCATACCAAAATGAGTGTGCATTTTATTCCTTCCTTTAGTCAAATGTGATGAGGGTAAACTTCTTGTTTTTTTTTTTCCTCAGCTCTCCTTTTTCCCTCCACTAAATAGTCTCCTACTTGCCTCTTAAATGACATATAATTACCCCATTCCATTTCACCCTCTTTCCTCCCACTACCTTTCTCTCTCACCATTTACCTTAATTTCTTTTAAGATATAGTCCCATCCTATTCAATTCACTCTGTGCTCTCTGTCTCTGTATGTGCGTGCTTGTGTGTATGTGTGTGTGCGTGCATGCATGTACATGTGTGTGTGTGGTCCCACCAACTACCCAGATACTGAAAAGTTTTACAAGTTACAAATATTGTCTTTCCATGTAGGAATGTAAACAGTTCACTTATGGTAAGTTCCTTAAGACTTCTCTTTGCTGTTTACTTTTTCATGCTTCTTCTCATTCTTGTGTTTGAAAGTCAAATTTTCTTTTCAGCTCTGGTCTTTTCATCAAGAATGCTTGAAAGTCCTCTGTTTCATTGAAAGACCATATTTTCCCCTGAAATTTTATACTCAGTTTTGCTGGGTAGGTGATTCTTGGTTTGAGTCCTAGTTCCTTTGACTTCTGGAATGTCCTATTCCATGCCCTTCAATCCCTTAATGTAGAAGCTGCTAGATCTTGAGTTATCCTGATTGCATTTCCACAGCACTGGAATTGTTTCTTTCTAGCTGCTTGCAATATTTTCTCCTTGACCTGGGAATTCTGGAATTTGGTCACAATGTTCCTAGGACTTTCTCTTTTTGGATCTCTTTCAGGTGGTGATCGATGGATTCTTTCAATACTTATTTTGCCCTCTGGTTGTAGAATGTCAGGGCAGTTTTCCTCGATAATTTCATGGAAGATGATGTCTAGGCTCTTTTTTTGATCATGACTTTCAGGTAGTCCCAAAATTTTGTGAAAATGAATATGAAAAGTTAAATAAATAAATAAATATTTTTTAAAAAAGATTAATATCCAGCCCCAAGAAATGAGCTTTCCAGTCTTGTAGCCTATGGGTACTGGTTCATTCTGCCAATGGCAGACCCATCTAACTTTGTAGCTAAACCCTTTAACCTGCAATGGCAAAGCAACATTCACCTAGAGAAAGTCTCCAGAAGGGGACAAGGTGGGGGGAGAGAGGACAACAAAACTGTGGGACTACTGTCCACTTTTATGAAAGATCCCTTTAGCCTACCAATAGCTAGGTTGGCCTCATAACAAATGAAACCGACCCTTTGGAGTGAGTGGTTTCTTCAAAAAATGGACTGCATTTGCCATATTGGTGCAGGGACATTTGCGGAACAAAAGAAAGATGTAACAAAGAATATGCAGCGTGCAAAAAAAATGATCTTCATAGATTTTAAAAGCCCCATTTCCCAAAGCCATTTTGTGATAAACAATGAATAAACCCTTTTAAACTCATTTTCCCTGTAATTGCTCTGAATTAAGGAAGTCTTACAGTGTACGTTAAAGCAATCAGACACGTAGGTAAAAAACATCTTCTGAAAAGCCTAGGTCTCCTTAGCTCACAATTGTCACCAACTCCCACCTGTGGAGGGGCCTGGCAGTGAGATACTTCCCCTAGGTAGCATTCACAGCCTGAATTTATTGAGTTTAATGGATATCTGTAGGCACTGGGAATGCAAAAGCCAACCTGAAAAAAGCACCTTCCCTTGAGGAGTTTCTGTTCTCCTGGGGTCTGCCCTTGGCATGACTTGAGGAGGGGGAAGAGCACTGGCAGTCAGGGGCATCAGAAGAAACTTCCTGGAGGAAATGCACAGGAGGTGATGTTTCTCTCATTCATGATGTTGGTCAGCTTTTGTTTCTTCATCCAATATTTACTTCCATATTCTGTGTGTTCATCCTTCATTGCAGAAGAAGACCATGTCATCAGAGAAATAATGACATGACTTGCCCTGGACTTTGTTTTGAGTGAGGGAGGGTTGTGCAGGTCACCAGCCTCACTTCTCCTCTAGAGGCATCTGAATCCAGTGACCAAATATTCATCAGGGTGAGTGGAGATGACTCAGAATGAGGCAATTGAGGTGAAGTAATTTTCCCAAGGTCACACAGCTAGTGAGTGTCAAGTGTCTGAGGTGAGATTTGAGCTCAGGTCCTCCTGACTCCTGCACTGGTGCTCTATCCACTGTACCACCTAGCTGCCCAATTTCCACATTCATACAAAGGGATAAACATGGAGACTGTACATTGATTTCTTTGGTAGAAAGAGTTCGCAGTAACACATTACCACTACCATGAAGGCTGGCATCTACTTTTCAACTTGCAGTCTCACATGGATCCCTGAAAGGGCAAGTGTCTTGAGACTTGTCCAAGCTCCCAGACTAGTAGGGGTCAGAGATGGACCTTGACTAGAGGTCTTCTTGGATCTTAGGCCAATTCTCTGCACACTTTACCACACTGACTCTACACATGTGTTCAAATATACTAACACGCAAATTATCGTGGGCTACATACCAGGGGACTAAAAATCATCAAGACAGGCCTACTGGAAATCTGATAGCTTGCCCAAATTAGTTAACTATGTGGCTGTCTTGGCTCTTAATAAATCTTCTTCCTTAGATTTCCCATATGAGTTTCCCTTACATTCTAAGCCTTGCATGAGGGGATAGACTTTGTTTTAACTTATCACACAAAGACTTGTGAACAGAAAAAGATTTTAGAGATACAGAGTTTAGAAAAGTGAATTTGGGGTCCTCATGCATTTCAATAAAATAGAGAAAGCATTAGATTTTAAGTTAGGAGTATGAGTTTGAAGGCTTGTATAGATCACCTAATTCTCTATACCTCAGTTTACTAATTCATAATAGAGGGGAAAATAGGATCCATAGTTAATATACGTAGCAAAACTAGACTTATTTAAAGTGCTGGATAAATATTAGCTGCTACTAAAATATGTGTGCCATTACATGTAGTTGGTATGTATGTATACGTTTGTATGCATGTTCCATTAGAAGGGGCAAGGTTAAGATCACCCTACTTCATTTAGATTAAATCCATTCATCACTCAGTTATTAATTAGGTATTGAGATGACCTAGATAACTCCCCAGGTGTGATAAGAGACCTGGTTAGATTTGCTAGAAGATACCTTTATGTGATTTATATAAAAACAAGGTGCTAGGTCAGAACCCAAGAGATCTGAGTGAGAAAAAAACCAAGAGAAAACATTTGAGAAAAACTCCTAAGGAGGAATCATGAGAGACAGATGAGAGAGAGAGAGAGAGAGAGAGAGAGAGAGAGAGAGAGAGAGAGAGAGAGAGAGAGAGAGAGAGAGAATGAGATAGACAGGTGCCTCAGTTTAGCTCTTTTCCCAACCTACACTTTGACTGGAGTAGGAGCTTCTGAGATTTGAAAAGTCATAGGGTTTCGGGGTTTGGATTTTCCCCAGTAACACTGATTCAATCAATCACTCAATCAGCATTTACTGTCATCTATATGCCATGTATTGTCCTAGGTCATTGGAAATATGAAAAGAGGCAAAAGAGAGTCCCTGCCCTCAAGAAACTCATAATCTAATTGGGGGAAGAAACAAATTAAAAATATATGCAAATGAGCTATATCAGGATAAACAGGAAATAATGAACAGGGAAGGTACTAGAATCAAGTGAAGTTGGGAAGGGCTCCAGAAGAAGACAGGATTTTAGCAGGACTAGAAGGAAACCATGGAATGGAGTAGGTCGAGATGAGGAGGGAGACCTTAACAAGACTGAGAGACTGCCAGGGAAAATGGCTAGAGCCTGGAGCTGGAGTGGATTGTTCATGGAAGAGCAGGGAGGGCAGTGTCATGGGATAGAAGAATATAGTAGTGGGGAACAACATGGAGACTGGCAAGGTTGGAGGGAAATGGCAAAAGAGGAGACTAAGGGGAGACTAAGGAGACTAATCCTGGAACTGTTAAGGAGCCATTTGAGTTTATTGAATAGGGGGATAATATGGTCAGAAGGTCAATCCCTTTGGTGGCTGAATGGAGGATGGAGTGGAGTGGGGGGAGACTTGGGGAAGGCAGAGGCCACCAGTAAGCCACTGAGATCATGCAGATGTGAGGTGCTAAAGACTGGCACCAGGGTGAGGCCAGTGTCAGAGGAGAGAAGGGACATATTGGAGAGGTGTTCTAAAAGGAAAATTGATAAGCCTTCATGACAGATTCAATGAGTTGTGTTTGTGTATCTGTGTGTGTGTGTGATATAGATGAGTCAAGGATGATGTGTAGGCTGAGTACCTGAGGCACTGGGAGTATGGTGAGACCCTGTCAGAGTAATAGAGTAGGTAAACAGAGGTAGAAAAAAAATAATGAGGCTAGTTTTAGACATTATAACTCAAGATGTCTACAGGACAGTAAGTTCAAAATATCTGAGAGATGGTTCGAGATACATTCTGACATTGTACCCAGGACAACAGTACCAGGTAGAAACATCTGTGTCTCTGAACTCATAAGAGACTGTATATGACAAGGGAAGGAAAATTCAAAATTCTAAGAGGAATCCAAGCAAAAGTCTGTATCATACCTAAACACTTTGAGGACTCAAAAAAAAAAAAAAAAAGACCCCAAGGATCTGTGATTTACCTCTTCATCCTAAGTGCTACCTGGGTTTGAGCTCATGTTTTTCAATTATGCAGGTTTGTTTTATACAAGTAGGGGAATGTATCACACAATTTTAGTGGGATGGGTTTTGCCAACTAATCTATCTACAAAATGATTGTAAAAAACATTCCTATGAAAGATAAGTCTTACATTAATTGATATCAACAGATAATTATCATAGAAATCCTATTGGTTGGAAACAAAAAATCATTATGTCTGCCAACCCCACCCTCAGTCCCTCAAGCCAAATCCTAGAGATCTGAGGGAATGTGGTAACCATTCTCTGGAGACCCAGTTTGGTCATTCAAGGAGTTGGGATTGTGATTTCAGAGCATACCTAAATATACATATACATGTATATACATACTTTTCTATGCATATGAATTGTGTGTTACATACCTATCTATAACTATTTCCATATATTTTTGTATCTGCTTCATGTGTTTTTAAGGCCAAACAAAATTTTGGCCACCTAGCTAGCCTGGTACTTGGAGAGTACACATCTTCCATCACTAGGATTATCTTTGGAGCTTCTCTAATGTGACAAAACCTGCTATAGTTTACACTCTACCAACCTATGCTTTAAGATTGTAGACATACATTGGAGGCACTGTAGAAAAACCGTCATTGTATGTCAAGAAGCTCAGTACCATCACACATCCAGCATCATGACCAAGCTAAAAACAAATGGATATTGTCAAATATACTGTCTCATTTATGCCTAGAGGTGCAAAAATACAACTCAATTTAATGATCTTTCAAATAATTTTATCAAAATTCTTACTATGACAAAACTTACCAAGGCAGATTAAATTGAGTAAGCTTATGAGTTGAATTAAATAATGAGGTTTTGATGATTGCTGAAGTTGAAATGATATAATACTTTGAATTATAGTTAATAAACCTAAGCAAGTTAAAACACTTTTCTATGTGATTTTTGAAAGAGAAAAATAAACTTAGAAGGCTCCTTCTCCAATATTTAATTTCATAATTAATTTTACAAAATACAATTTTGTGAAATCTTTTAAGAATAAATGTATTTTGTACATCCTGTATTTCACCCTTAATCAGAAAACAAAATGGCAAGAATTAAGTCCATTTAAAGAAAACATTTCATTACTTTTCTTGAGTTTAATCAGCTGAACTCAAATGATGTCGATGTTAATGACCCTCAAATTTTCAAGAAATGGTTGTTAGCTTGCTTTCTTTATAATTATATAATGTATTTTTCACAAAGCTCATTTCTTTGCCAAGATGAGTGCCAAGAGTTTTGTTTTTCTTTGTTATTTCACCTGCACTTCAGAGATGGTGTCACTAGGTGGTGGTAGATAGTCATCATTATGATTGATTCAAGCCCACTTTTCCAAAAATTCAAGATGGTGGCTCTCCATTATGGTATACGTGAAAGCACATGCATACATACATGCTTGCAAGCATGCAATGCAAGATATTTACATATAACACACCTATATACTCATGTTGTTGTTGAAATGTTTTAGTTGTGTCTGACTCTTCATGACTCCATTTAGGGTTTTCTTGTCAAAAATACTGGAGTAGTTTGTAATTTTCTTCTCCAGCTCATTTTACAGAAGAGAAACTGAGGCAAACAGGGTTAAGTAACTTATCCAGGGTCACATAACTAGTGTCTTCAGCCAGATTTGAACTCAGAAAAACGAGTCTTTTGGACTCCAGGCTCAATACTCTATTCAATGTGTCACCTAGCTGCCCTCATATATGCACATACTTGAGTATTGTTTGAACAAACTTGGCATTATTAATGATACCTTCTTTCATGCCTGTGTTCCAAAAGCAACCACAGAGAGCATGTTTGAGTGAGAAATGAAGTGACTCAGTCTCACAGACAGAAAGAGGAATCACAGACGACCTCAGTACTATACTCTTGCCCACAAAATGCTAAGAGACCCATGACTCTGTTGGATAATTCTTCTCTAGAGGGATTTATAGATAAAAATCACATGGGAGGTAGATGTGTGGATGGATTGGCAATGAGCTTGGGCAGATTTTGTGATGACATTGATAGAATCGTAGATCCACTGATGCATTGTACTACTTCATTAGAGTAAGAGATTTTAAATTAATACAGATCTTCAGTGTCTCCGGAATATTTTCACTTCCTTATCTCCTTTCCAGTTAGGTAGACCTTAACCTGCAGGCATTACTTGCCTATACTTGTGACTTCAGGCCCAAGATGACATGGAAACACTTTTTGCCTTAGGAGTGTATATATTAAAATCTCCTGGTGGGGAAGATGTGACCTCAGATGGAGGTTCCCTCCACAGTACTCTCTTTGTTGTTGTCTGAATCCCTCTCACCTACCTGTCTGGATCTGGGGCTTTAGGTTTGCCCTGATCTTTAATCCCCTCCTGCCCCTCAGCTTGTGACTCATCTTACTTCTGCTTGCTTTATTCTGGACAATGACAGGTTCCCATGCTAATTTCTGCTTCTGGCCATTGAGAGAAGAGCTTAGTGAATGTTACCCTACTGCCAACCTTTCCTTCCTTCCCTCTATCCCCAGAGTCTTGATGTTACATTAAGTTAATATATGCTTTATACTATCTTAATTCAGATGGTTAACTCCATCCCATGAGCATGAGACCTTCCACACATTCCCATATCTATGATGACCCAACTATCACTCTAGCTCAAGCCCTCATCTCTGTCACCTGGATTATTTTCATAGACTCCCAGACGACCTCTTTTTATCCAGTCTCTTCCTATTCCAATCCAGGCTCTATAACAATCCCTACCATGATGTTTTGAGCCACTGGTCATGATGAATCAACCCACTTCTTGTGAAAGAGAGAACTGTCTTGTGAAGAGTGAGAAATGCCCCACACCCCTAGCCATAATCAGTAGGATCAACTAGTCCTCTATTGTCTCAAAAATAAAATATCCACTGCCCTTCTGACCTTTAAGCCTAGTCACAATCTGCCTCTTCCCTGCCTTTCTGCTCTTCTTACGTATTAATATTCTCTCATGCAGACACAATGGGTTTTTTGCTCTTTCTCACACATACCATTTCTTCTCTTATGTCTGTCATTGTACTGGCTGTCCCCTCTACCAGTGTCGACTCTACCATATTACTGTGTATTCTTTTTGTATAGATTCTGATTTTTACTTATATGTGTGCATGTTGTTTTCTCCCCTCCGATAGAATTCCTTAAGGGCAAGGCCTCTTTCCTCTTTGGCTTCGCATCCCCAGTTTCTGACACATATTAAGCACTTCAAGTCTTGTTCCTGGATCGATTGATTGACATAGTATCTTACAGTTTTCAGTTTCACATGAGTAATGCTCATTCATCCTCATGACAATCCACTTATTCATTCCCATGTTCTCTTCTAAATAGTAATTGTTGAATTTCCTTCATATCAATCATCTGTTTTCAACTTTCATTCCCTTCTATTAAAGACACAATTCCCCAACTCTGCTTTTAATACCAGTGATGAAATGTCTACTGGGTGCACCATTTTGTTCTGAGAGAACCACCTGGGTATGTGTGATTCTGCTCCAGTTTCTCAGTCCTCCATTCTCTTACAGATGAATAGGAAAGAAAAAAGCCATAGAGAATTATGGAATCTAAAAGCTATAAATTACATCAAAGGGTCATCATCCCATACAACCTTTTTTAAGCAAGGTGATATGGTAGAGTGGATACAGTGTGTATGTGTGTGTGGGGTTGGAATCAGGGAGATCTGAGCATAAGTATTGCCTATGTTACATACCAGGTCTGGAATTCTGGGCAAGTGACCGACTGAACTGAGGATAGTCTTCTTTTCTCAGGTTATCAATGACAGCAGAAATCTTGATCTGCATTGGGAAAGGCACTTTTCCCACCAGGAGTTCCCTAAATCAATTAAATCATGTGTAATTTGAAGGGGAGAAAAAAGTCCTTATGCAACCTTAAAATGCAAGTAAACACTTAATGTGTACAGAACAATGTGGAAGGAAGAGGGGCAAAGTTTAGTTGAACAGCTATCCCTTCCCTCAAGGATTTCCAGTATGATTAGAGGCAGAGGCATAGGTTTGGATGACCAGAACGCTGATGTACTTCCTTCTTGTGGTTACTCTATCATTTCAGTTGTATCTGGCTCTTCATGACATTCTTGGCAGAGCTACTGGAGTGATCTGTGATTTCCTTCTCCATCTAATTTTACATATGAAGAAGCTGAGGCAAATAGGGTTAAGTGACTTGCCCAGGGTCATACAGCTAGTGAGTGTCAAGGCCAGATTTGAAGCCAAGAAGATGAGTCTTCCTGACTCGAGTCCTGGCCCTCTATCCACTGTACCACTTAACTGCCCCTGATGTACCCCACATGTGCTTTGGAGATCTCCTAAGCAAAGGTCCATTTGAGGTCCAAGGAGGAATGTCATTATGAAGAGTAGTTATCATGGAGGTCTTCCTGGAACATGTGACCTTTGGGTTGAGTTGAAAATTGGATAACAATTTCATGAACTCTAATGGATAACTACAGTAGATACAAGAGACAGAACTGGAGGGAAGGGGTCAAGAGGCAGAGAAGAGGCCCTTTTTTAAAATCTGGAATAGAGTGTTTGGAAGAGAGTAATTTGAGATGAACCCAGGCTGTAAGGAACCTATACAATCCAAGAAAGTCAGTATGAACTATATGTAGTAGATAATAGGGAGCCATTGGAGATGGTTGAGGGGGTGAGTGACATGGCCCAACCAATGCTGGCTGAAAATATTTCCCAATAGTCTGAAAGACAGATTAGATGGTAGGCTTGGAATTTGGAACTAGGCTCAAAAATCATCAAACAATGCATGCCTTTGGATCCAGTAACGCCCCTTCTAGAGCTGCATCTCAGTAATATTACTATTATGACTGATCAAAGAAAAGGGAAAAGAACATTTTTGTAACAAAATATTTCTAGCAGCTCTTTTTGTGGTGACAAAGAATTAGAAATTAAAGGAATGCCCTTCAATTGGGATATGACTGAACAAGTTGTGGCATATGATTGTGATGGAATACTGTTGAATAAGAAATGATGAGCAAGATAGTTTCAGAAAAACCTGGAAAGACTTAGATGATCTGATGCAAAGTAAAGTGAGCAGAATCAGGAGAATGGTCCCCAAAACAACAGCAATATTGTAAGCGGAACTTGAATGTTTTAGTTATTCTCAGCAATACAGTGATCCAAGACAATGATGAAGGACTTATGATGAAATATTCTATATATGCATGCAGAAAGAGAACTGGTGGACTCTGAATGCAGATCAAAGAAGACTGTTTTTTTAACTTTCTTTTTCTTCTTGGGGGTTTTTTTGGTGTGTGTTTTCTTTTATAACATGACTGATATGGAGCTATGCTTTTTAACATGATGATTTCAGCCATGTTGTCAAATGCTTTCAATGAGGATGAACATGGCATCAATGTCAACTACCATACTGATGGTGAATTCTTCAATTTGAAAAGGCTACAGGCCAAGACTAAAGTGGAGGGAGTGTTAGTGCATGATTTTCTGTTTGCAGATGATTGCGCACTCAATGCAGCCTCTGAAGCTGAGATGCAACAAAGTATGGATCAATTCTCTGTTGCTTGTGCTAATTTTGGCCTAAAAATAAACACCAAGAAAACACAGATGCTCCATCAGCCACCACCACACCATCCATACATGGAACCATTGGGTACAACAAATGGAGAAGTTTTGAATGCTGTGGATAAGTTTACTTATCTTGGTAGTATACTTTCCAGAGATGTACACATTGACAATGAGGTTGATGCCCTCATTGCCAGATCTAGCTTAGTGTTTGCGAGGCTGCGAAGAAAAATTTGGGAGAGAAGAGGTATGAGACTGATTACCAAAGTGAAGGTCCACAGACCTGTTGTGCTGACCACATTGTTGTATGCTTGTGAAACATGGACAGTCTACCAGCACCATGCCAGGAAACTGAATCGCTTCCATTTGAATTGTCTTAGGAAGATTCTGAGGATCACCTGGCAGGATAAGGTACCAGACACTGAAGTCCTTGCTTGAGTTGAACTACCAGGCATTCAAACTATACTTCAGAGAGTGCAACTTCCATGGGCTGGCCATGTTGTTCGAATACAAAATGTATGCTTGCCAAAAAGACTATTTTGTGGAGAACTCACATGCGGCAGGTGATCACATGGTGGTCAGAAGAAGTTATACAAGGACACTCTCAAAGTCTCTCTCAAGAACTTTGGATTTGACTGTGCAACATGGGAGACACTGGCATAGGACTGCTCAGCATGATGTGCCCACTTCAGAAAGGGTGCTGTGCTCTATGAGGAAAGCAGAATTGAGACAGCACAAAATAAATGCAGGATGTGCAAATTTGGGATATCCACCCCAAATATTCACATGGTCTATCTGTGCCCAATGTGTGGTAGAGCATTCTGAGCTCGTATTGGTCCAATCAGCCACAGTTGGACACACTGAAATTTCACTTTATCATCGTGATGTCATTTTTATCCTCTTTGAGAACGTAGGACACCAACCAACCAACCAATATGGAGATATATTTTGCATAACTGCACATGTATAACTATGAAATTGTTTGCCTTCTCAATGAGGAAGGGAGGGAGGGGTGAGAAAATTTGGAACTGAAAATTGTTTAAAAAAAGGTTAAAATTATTTTTATATGGAATTGGGAAAATACATTTATATCTGTGTGTATAACCTGTGTTTGTGTGTATATATATATGTACCTATATATGTGTGTATGTATATAGCATTTATATAGATGACAGATGGAAAGTCATGTTGCAATACCATTAGAATAGAACAGGTGACAGTAGCTTGAATGACAAGTGTGGTAGGAAGAATAAAACCAGCACAACATAGATGAATGGTGATACTATTGAGAAAAAAAGGGAGAGAAAAAAGAAACAGGATCAATTTGAAAGACCATGTTTAATTTAGATATGCCACTAGGGCAGTGGTGGGGAACCTGCGGCCTCTAGGCCATATGTGACCCTCGAGGTCCTCCAGTGTGTTCCTTTGACTGAATCCAAACTTAACAGAACCACCTCAGTCAAAAGACCACACTTGAGGACCTAGAGGGCCACATATGGCCTTGAGGCTGCAGGTTGCCCAACCCTGCCCTAGAGCATCTAGGCAAGATGTTCTATAAGCATTTAAAATGAGAGTCTGTGCTCAGAAGAGAGGTCAATGCTAAGGAGGTTGAGGTGAATAGGGTGTAATCTACAGATGGATTGCAATGGAAGCCATGGGAGTGAAATGAGATCAGCGAGGGGGAAGGAAAGAGAGACAGAAACAGAAACACACACACACACACACAGAAACAGAGGCAGAGACAAAGAGAAGCAATACATCGACTGGGGAATGGCTGAACTAGTTTTGGTATATGATTGCAATGGAATAAAGAAATGAGCTTAAGGATCTTAGAAAACATGGGAAGATGTACAAGATAATGAAGATGAAATGAGCAGAACCAAGACAGCATTGTATAGATTGGTAGCAGTATTGTTTCAAGAACAACTTCGAGCAAATAAGTTATTTTGCCTGTTATAAATACCCAAATCAACTCTAAAGGACATAAGAAGAAAGAGAAATCTTTCCAGAGAAAGATTGGTTGGCTAGTTGGTTGTTTTCTTTCATTCTCAAAGAGGACTAAAATGACATCACCATGACAAACTGAAGTTTCAGTGTGTCCAATTGCGGCTGATCAGACCAATAGAAGCTCTGAATGCTTTAGCACAGATTGGGCCCAGATAGTTCATGTGAATATTAGAGTGGTTACTCCAAATTTGCACATCCTATGTTTCCTTTGTGCCGTCTCGATTCTGCTTTGTTCATAGAGCACAGAACCCTTTCTGATGTGCGCACACCATGCTGAGCGGTCCTGTGCCAATGTCTCCCATGTCGCACAATTAAATCCAAAGTTCTTGAGAGAGACCTTGAGAGTATCCTTGTATCACTTCTTCTGACCATTATGTGATCACCTGCCCCATGTGAATTTTCCATAAGTCTTTTTGGCAAGTGTACATTTTTCCTTTGAACAACCCGGCCAGCCCATCGGAGTTGTGCTGTCTGAAGCATAGTTTGAATGCTTGGCAGTTCAGCTCGAGCAAGGACTTCAGTGTTTGGTACCTTACCCTGCCAGATGATCCTCAGAATTTTCCTAAGACAGTTCAAAGGGAAGCCATTCAGTTTCTTGGCATGGCGCTGGTAGACTGTTCATGTTTTATAGGCATACAACAATGAAGGCAACATAACAGCTCTGTAGACTTCCAGTTTGGTGATCAGTCTCATACCTCTTCTCTCCCAAACTTTTATTTGGAGCCTCCCAAACACTGAGCTATGTCGGGCAATGAGTGCACCAATGTGTAAATCCCTGGAAAATGCACTACTAAGGTAAGTGAACTTGTCCGTAGAATTCAAAACTTCTCAATTTATTATAACCAATTGTTAGAAGTATGTATAGAATAAGTTTACATATATGTATATATAATATATACACATATGTGTATATATACATATACATACACAAATTATAAACACACACCTCTCTGCGTCTAATGCTAGCCAACTCTAAGACAGAGAGGAGAAAATAAAAAGAAAGAAATTTACATGGTAATGTTTGTTGTGTATTTGAAATGAATCACAAGTTGTGCACAGCAGATTTGTAGTATCACGTACAGTCATTTTTTTTTATTGTTCCATGTTATGGAAATGATTGTTGTATTCCATAAATTAAAGAGAGAGAGAAGGAAAGAGAGGAGAGGAGAGGAGAGGAGAGGAGAGGAGAGGAGAGGAGAGGAGAGGAGAGGAGAGGAGAGGAGAGGAGAGGAGAGGAGGGGAGGGGAGGAGGGGAGGGAAGGGGAGGGGAGGGGAGGGGAGGGGAGGGGAGGGGAGGAGAGGAGGGGAGGGGAGGGGAGGGGGGGAGGGGAGGGGAGAAGAGGAGGGGAGGGGAGGGGAGGAGGGGAGGGGAGGGGAGGGGAGGGGAGGGGAGGGGAGGGGAGGGGAGGGGAGGGGAGGGGAGGGGAGGAGGGGGGGAGAGGAGAGGAGAGGAGAGGGGAGGGGAGGAGGGGAGAGGAGGGTCTAAGGATGACCCTTGGGAAAGAACCACATTAAGTGGTTCTGAGAAGATAAGAAGTCAGTGAAGCAGTGAGATGAGAATTACAGAGAAGAGAAAGGAAGAGATAATATACAGCAAAAAGGAGAGATTAATAGTGTCAAATCGGATCAAACAAAAGAAAACAAAAAGTGTCATTGAATTTATGAATGAATGAGTGAATTAGAAATGATAGAAGATGATGTTTGGAGGAGTTACTTTGGGAAATGAGATTAGAATTGGCCTTTGGGTTTACAGCTCTAAGAATCTGACATCATGTTGCCTTCATTCTCAGCCTCCAGTGATTGATCTACCTCTTAAGGGAAAAAAATGAATCTTTTGAAGGCTCTAATTTTCAGGTCTTTAGTTTGAGACTCAATTCGCCTGCTAACGTCAACCCATGACTTTTAACTTCATCCTGTCAGGCCAAGCAGAATAAGTCCAATGGAGCTTCCATCTAGTAGCCCTTCAAATATTAGAAGACTACCACACAACCACCCTCCCCTTCGAAGTCATACACAGTTTTAGATTCCATTCAACCCATCCTCTTGCGGGTTTGTGTGACTCCACCATCTTGGCCACCCTCCTTGATCAATTCTGTATTGTATCCCTATTCTCTTAAGGGAAAAGAACATGGAAATTATAGTCAGGAGAGTCCTGACTAATCCTTCTAATATACCCTAGTTCCATGACCCCAGGAAAATTTTAAATCCTCAATGTTTTTTATTTATTTGTTCATTTGCTTGTTTTGTTTTTCATTAGATGGCATATTGGGAAAAGTGCTGGTCTTGGAGTCAAGAAGACGTAAATTAAAATGCTGCCTCTGACAATTACAAGTTAGGTACTCACTTAAATCCTCATCTACAAAATTGGTGGGGGACAGGGGTCCTAGACTCTGTGACTTCTGAATTCTCTATCAGCTCTAAACCTATCACCTATGACTGTAAAATGGAAATAATTATATCTGGAACATTTGTCTCATGGAATTGCTGTGTGTTAAATGATAAAATATTTAGAAATAAAATTTTTTCTTCCCTCATGGAGCTTATATTCTATTGTCTAGCATAGGGAAATTATTGAAGATATTAAAGTAGATATGATAAAAGGATAGCAACCATAAATGCGTTCTACTGCTCTTCATATGAGAATCTGAAACAGTGCCAGGGTTCATCCCTGGCCTTACACTCTGGCAAAGATGTAAGTGTAACTACTTTTATTCTTCTGAAAGATCTTTTGCAGTGAACTACTCTTACTCCCTGTTTGACATGACAACCAGCTGGGGATGGTTCATAGCTAGGTTCTGTGGTTAACAGTGTTTCTCAAGTGGATATTAACATACTTTAAATGAAATCTAATATCCCTATCTCTGTGTTTACTTCTGAGAGTCAGGAAGCTGTAGCCTATGAGTCCTCCCTAACTTCCTGAATGAACCAGGTAGTTCAGATCTGGCCTTTGTCAAATGACTCCCTCTGTGACCTTGGGCAAGTCTTTTAAATAGTCTCTCCCTCATGTTTCTGATCTATCAAGTTGTGGGGGAGAGGGATTTGAGTTAATGTTTAAGTCCCTATAAGCCTAATGTCATAATTTTCAAATATTTTATCCATAAATCCATAGGCAACAGTTGAAATCATTGAAAACAAAGATTCCTGGACTTCTTTCTGTGGACACTGGGTAGGGCTGGGCACAGAGTACGGCCCCAAGGTATTTATCTAAGTTCACTCATAATTATTTGAAAAAAGACAATAATCTCTTTTCTCCTCCTTTTTCTTGTCCCCTTCTTCTTCTCTCCCTTTTCCTTAAGTGTCCATAAAGTCTCATGATGAGAGGCTTGTAAGCTCCCAAAGAGTAGTCTGAAAGAACACTGTCTATGCATGGATGTACAAGCCAATGACTCATTAGAACACCCTAGATGACATTAGTTTTCAGATTGATCCTGAGGGACAGTTTGCAGCTAGTCTGTCTGAAGTGGAAAATGTTTTTGCCATCATCATTTGGTTCACATGTTTTTACCTCTTCCTAAAGGTTAATAGGGTAAAAGTGTAGCTAACTGGACCATGATTAGGCCAGCAGGCTTTAGGAATCTAAAGCAGGGTCTCATTGAATAGGCGCTTCTCCAGGGGGTAGAAGTCTTGATTTGAGGTCTAGCTCCTGCCATTAGCTAACTATAGGATTTGGGACAGTATCAGCACCTGTATAGGCTTCCCCTTTCTCCCCTGGAAGACTAAGGTATGGGACTATGTGATAGCTGCTGCAATGCTCTGTGATTCTTTAAAGTTCCTCTTCCTTTCCCAGGGGTGAGAGTAATGCTCCACACAGATGGAGTTCACCTCTCTCCATCTGCAAATACAACTCTTCTTCAGCTGCTAGTTGGAAACAAGAGCTAAGCTGCTTGTGGGACTCAGCAGAAAATGATTATGTTTTTTCACTGTCTTTCTTGATTCTTCAGAAAAGGATTATGAGAAAATAGCACAATAAGACTTCTTTCAATAGTGAGATAATTAAAACTATGGACATTTGGATACTTGTTGAAAGATTCCAAAGTGCTTTATTTATATTATCTCAGTTGAATGTCACAGCAAACCAACTTGTACAGTAAGCATTGCAGTAATTATACCTATTTTATGGATGAAGAAGCTGAAGTCCAGAAAGAATTCTTTGAATGGAATTGGAAATTCTAATTGGAATGGGTCCCATTAGGTGGGATGACAAAATGAAATGACTTTCCCTTAATTTTGTTCATTTCTACTTTCATGAACCTTCTTGGTGCCAGTTTAAAGAGGTTGAGTCTATGGCATTAGCCACTCAGATGGATCAGGGTGGGGTCCACAAAATGACATCATGGAAATACTGGGAAATCTCCAAACTCAAATGACTTTCATAATCTCGTTGTTCCCCTCCCCCACTCCTGGGGCTAAAATAAAAATTTTCTCCTTCCTGAGCTCAAGCTCCTGGTGCTGGAACTAGATTCCAAACTGGATTCTTGCATGTGGCCTCCAGTGCCAAATAGTCAACATGTCAACATAGCTGGGTTAGGCATTGCTCTATGCTTCTTGTTCTAAACTAGGTCAAGAAAGTGATGCCTTGGATTTTGCTGATCTGCCAGTCAAAGCGGGAATTATTTCCCCATCCTCAAGGTGAGTTGTCCCTGGGGGTGGGGGCAGAAACTTCTAGAGACTCTGGTAGTCTGAGCAGCTGCAGTTTTCCATGAAATTGAGCCTTGTCAGACTCAAATAGAGTCTACTGATAATGGACTGAGCTTAAATGATCAAAGGAGTGTACAGGGCTCTGAATTTCATGGGATTTGATAGAATCACACTGAAGGAGCCAGCCAGTAAAGGAATGCAAAGTGGGGAAAGCCTCTCTCCAAATCTCTCTTCATCCTTATGGCTGCAGCAATCACTGCCAAGCCATCCCAATTCTCCTGGATTTCTGAGGTGCAGATGTCATGGCAGAAGCCAGCACCAAGTCCCATAGACTGGGCAAAGCTTCAGGGACCATGACAAAGAGAAGGGATTAGATAGTATTTCCCTTCAGATTCATGTTCCTTGCCTTTTCTTTGTCTTCCCTGTAAGTGAACTGTCTTAGGTGCCTTGGACTTGAAAGGGTCTCCCATTGATTCTGGTAAAAGATCAAGGATTTTATGAGCCCTGCCCACTGCCTCACACATGGTAGGCACATGAACAGTAGCTAGGTGGTACAATTGATAGAGCACTGGGTATCGAGTCAAGAAAATCTGAGTTCAGATCTAACTTTAGAAACCATGTGATCCTGAGCAAATCACTTAAGTTGTCTGCCTCAGTATCCTCAATTGCAAAAGAGAGATAGTGATAATATCTACCTCTCCCAGGGTTGTTCTGAGGATCAAGTGAAATGATATTTATAAAATCTTAGCACAGTGCCTGGCACTTATTAAATGAATATTTCCTCCCTCCCTAATACATGCTCACTGAATTGAATTGAGTTTAGCCCGGACAAGAAGACATTTTTAAAGGCAAATAAAGAGCGAATACGACAATCACAAGTATGTTCTATTTGTATCTAAAAGGAGGGAAGGACTCAAAACTACCAATAGAAAAATTTAGTTTTGATATAAGAAAAACATATGTTCATGCAGGCACATGTGCATGCACAGATACACACACACACATACATTCCCCAATTAGCAGTGCTATTCAGAAAAAGCTGTGGCCTACTTCCTCCCCAAAGTCTTCTACTATAGAGTTGGATATTCATTTGGGTACGTTGCAGAAGCCATGCTTTGGGGCTTACGACTTGATGAGATGACCATCGAAACACTTTCCAACCTTGACTTTTGTGTGATTCTGCTCTAGGCTCAGGAAATCATTTCCAACTCTTTCGTCTTCATTGAAAATGTCTTGTCCTACATCTCATCATATTTGTCTGGGACGCTGATCTTTATTTTTCTAGATAATAAGAATAAATACTACAGTGTGATGAGTTGAAATAGGTAGGAAGAAACCACTGTACAAACAGCTTGCCATCCCCATGATGGCAGTTTTTGGAGCTTTAGGCGTAGATGCTAAACAACCCTGATATGGTGTGTTTGCCAAGTTGAAAGCCATAACAGTACAAAAATATCATCATGGAATTATTCCAACCTTCCTAAACATTATTTTGTGTAACAATGAGACACAATTCTGCCACTTAAATGAAGTTTCCAAGGCTAGCTAAAGGTAGTGTTAGTTCGTGAAGGTCACTAATATGGAAGTTCTATCAGGTACCAGAGACCAAGACCATTGGGTCTGTTGGCTTTTTGGTCTATTGGGTTGCTGAATGTTTGCATTTCAACTAGGGTTTTCCTGTAACATAAGATCCCAGAGGATTACTTTTATGGGAAACTAGACCAGGAGGGTTTGGAGTGGTGGAGGATGAATAGACAGAGTTCTCTTGTCATCCCTAATAGAACCCCACCTGTTCTACTCACAACTGCCAAAGAGAAGAAGTTAATGGGTGAAAGAAAAAAATTCTAAGGTACCTCCAAGGGCTAGTCTGTGACGCAAGCACAATGAATTATCTCTAGAGTCTCAAGAGCCCATGCTCTCTGAAGCTCAACATATCTTTAATTTCTATGATGGCCAAAAGAGCCAGCCCTGATGTAATCCCTCAGACCATCACAAACATAGAAAAATCTGTATTTTTTATTTGAAAGCAGATATGCAACTGATCTATCATGGCCTCTAGAAAAAAAAAGTCAAAATGAATGAATCTCATTTTCTTGGAGAGGTGAGGACTATAGGTCCAGAATATCCCATATGTTGTCAGAAATCATCTCTGGATTATTTAGTCTTGTTGACCTGTTTTTGTTTGTTATAAGGGACAACACTTGAAAGCTTTATCACAATGTTGGATCTGAATCACACATAGACTTTGTATCAGTCACTGTCTAGACCCTACCCTCAGAAAGCAGTCACTTTGACTGGAGAGATAGACTTCTTCTGACATGAGGCACCATTAAGGAATAAAGCAGGGATGTGCACACAGCGGACACTCAATGATTACGTTTGGTACTAAGAATGCATAATAGTATCAATTCACCTTGGTTCCATGACTGTTCATTAAGCACCAGCTATTCTACACATAAAGCCCTGTATTCTACTTTGAAGAACATACTCTCTGGTCTCAGTAACAATGTTGTTCCGCAGGACAATGACTCATACACAGAGGAAAGGTGGAGAAGGATTGAACCCTGTAAAGTTCTGAGTTATTCAAGGAACAATGGAGGTATGAAGGAGGACTCTCCACTGGCTGGATTCAAGAGCTGGCCTCAGAGCTGAGCTGTGATACAAAGACGGGGAGAGCATTCCCCTCAAAGTCTGTTGGAGCTCAGGGAAAGAAACATCTGCAGCGGGGGTGAGGAGACTGTTCAGGAAGAGATGGGGTTGCCTTATAGGATACAGTGCCAGTATCTGCCAAGTACAGACTTGAATTCAGGACTTTCTGATGCCAAGGTGAACTTTCTACCCAAGCCATCAGACTCTTTTTGCATATTTCATATAAAAAGAGTAAATATGCACTTGTGCCAACTCATGCACTAACACGATTCAGAGATTCATGAACACTGCCCTTTAGAATGTTGAGACATGGAAAGATGTAGCTTAATGAAGCTTTCCTTGTACTTCCTATACCCAGGACTACAGTGACCCAAATAAAGCTGTCTTTCCATAGAAAAAAATCCAAGTAGTTCTGCCATCAAGGAACTCTCATACCATTGAAGGGAAAAAACACACAAGGAGAGAAAATTAAATACAATACACACATATGCATATGTACACACACACATGCATGTTCCCAGGAGCTAGCTCAGTGTTTGACACACAGTCAGTACTTTATGAATGTTTGTTGAAAGAAAGAATGTTTGAGGGATTATCCTGAGTTTAATATAGAAACTGAATTCATGTGACATAGGATTTGAGGGTCTTACTAAGCTAGCAGATCTTAAATCAGAGACCTGATAAGGAACCACTTGTCTGTCATCTAAAGCCCAGCCTGTCCAAGCTTGGGGAAGCTCTCTCCCTGAGAGGCCAGGATATGATCTTTAGGTGGCTACCACCACCCATTCAATTATGGACTAAACGAAATGGAGCGATAGCAGAACCTTATAAGACCTGAGTAGGAGGGAAAGTTCATTTTAAGATTACAGGGAAGAATAGTAGTAGTAGGAGGAGGAGGAGGAGGAGGAGCAGCAGCAGCAGCAGTAGTAACGACAATAATAATTTATATAGCAATTTCTCATTTCCAACGTACTTCACTTCGTGATCTCATTTGACTTACAACAACCCTGTGAGGCAGTTACCAGAAGACATTATTAACATTTGACAGATGAGGAAACTGAGGCTCAGGAAGTTAACTCATTAGCCTGCTATCAAATAGCAAGTATCTAGGTTTGAAATGCCATTCCTTATTTGAATTCAAGTTCTTATATACACTGTGTAGGCACTTTAACTATGGATAGTGGTAAGAAGAGGGCAGGATATATTGAGCATACTGCCCAGTCAATTCTATTTTATGTCTTAGTCTTACAAAAACACTGTGAGATACCTTGGGTTCTGATTATTTTTCCTCCTCTTCCTTCTCCTTCTTCTTCTTTTTTTGTAAAGAGAGGTTTACTATTGTTTTTAAAAGTCTACAGAACAAGGGGTAATGAAACATGGGAGGAAACTCTTAGGGGGTGGGGAGAGAGAGGTCTTTATTGCCACCCTTGTCCATCCCAAGATGGACAAGTCAGTTTAACCTTCAATCTATGTTCCCTCATTTCCCTAATAATTGGAAAGATGGTTTAGAGCTTACTGGCCCTAGCTCTGGAGCCTGTCCATGTTTTCAGATTGAACTATGTTTTTAGCCAGAGATGGCAGTAGAAGTCCCTTACCATCTAGGCATCCACAACATCAATCCACAGTCATCAGAAAGTTGAAGGGTTGGAATCCACATCCTCTGTGGTTCCTTCCAGCTCAAAATCTATCACCCATAATCCCACAGCTACTGACAAAATCATAGAAGGGTTGACACCTGTGCAGGAAGAGTGAGTACACAACCCATCACAATCAAAGGTCCTTAAAGTATTGATGCTTTCTGCAGCTTTATGAATGAATCCTCATTTGCTGCCTTCCAGGGCTCAGAAGTAGAACTGATGGTCCCAGAAATGTGAGAATAAACATTCAAATTAAACTAGTCTGGTAACCAGTGTGCATTATCATTTGAGAAATGTAGATTAATTTCTCCATACCTCCCCTTTCCTCATCTGTAAAGTGGGGATAAACACTGAAAATCAGGTGATCATTCATTAAGTGGCATCATTGCCAAGCTCTCTTTGGGACAGCAGAGCTTCTAAATGGATAGCAGTGGTTAATGTGTGTCTCTTTATTTTCTCTTCTCTATACTGGTAGTCTACCCAGGTTCCTTGATATCTTCTCCACCCTACTCCAGTTTGCTCTCCCTATGCTGACTTGGTTGAATGATCAAAGCCTTTTCCCTGAGCACCACCCATTGGCAAGAGCCTTGACAATGGGTCTCCAGATTTCCCTTTCTCTCAATCAAGCTGTCATGCCGAACAAATCTTTCGTGATCTGCACTGAAGCACCTAGTATCCACACCCTACTCTCAGCTTTCCCCTCAACCCCTCAGGCAGAAGGTGTTCCGAACACTTACTCACATTCAGTCAATGCATCCCTAGTGACTGGCTGGTATCCAAAGCTCAGGCAGGAATCCACCCTGATTCTGAGCTCGGGAAATTGGAAGCTAGATGGTCTTGAGCACTGGATTCCGGGTACAGAAAGCTCCAGGGAAATGTGTGTTGGGCACACCAATAAGCCACTGCTACATGTGTGACTTGGTTCAACCACTCCTGAAAATAGTTGGTAATTATACAAAGCAAAGTGATTAAACTGTTCACATCCATTGATTCAGCAAATCCCAAGAAATTCAAAGACAGAGAACACTTCAGAGTATATCAAAATATTCATCAAAATTCTTTTTGTGGGATCAGAAACCTAAATACGCATGTACTTGCTAGCTATATAATAATCTCTTACATAAATACAAAGCAGTGTTCTTGCATAGTGGGAAATGAAGAATATGAAGAATTCAGAAAGATATAGGAAGTTTCACAGGAACTAATAGAGTTAAATAAGTTGACAGAAAACAAAACAAACCAAGATTATCATGGTTATAATTACATAACTGAAAAGATCACTAAAAGGAAGCTGTAGTCTGGGTAATTCTCATAGTCAATTTTGATTCAGGGAAAAAAAATAAAAAGATACAGGATCATATATCCCCCCTACAGTTCAATCATACATCCCTCCCACAGTTCAATCACACATCCCCCCCTACATTCAATCATATATCCCCCCTACAGCTCAATCATACATCCCCCCCTACATTCAATCATATGTCCCCCCTACAGCTCAATCATATGTCCCTCCCACAGTTCAATCATATATCCCCCCTACAGCTCAATCATACATCCCCCCTACAGCTCAATCATACATCCCCCCTACAGCTCAATCATACATCCCCCCCTACAGCTCAATCATACATCCCCCCTACAGCTCAATCATATATCCCCCCTACGTTCAGAGGCAGGAGGTGAAGGGTGAAGAAATGCTTCGTCATTTCTCAGATGTGGCCACTGGGTCGACTATTTTTGCTTAACTTTCATTCTTTGCTACAATGGAATATTCAGGGACTGGACCTTGAAAACAAATTGTGTCAGTTAAGCTTCTTTTGAACCATGCCATAGCTACAGTGATGGAATTTGAAGAAAGTTTGATATAAGGGGCTGAAGAAAGGGTGGGGAGACCGTACTCTGTGCAGAATGCTTATGTTTTATGAGGGTACACGATGAGATTTGGCTTCTGAAAAAGGAGCGTATCAGTGATATTATCAATGAAGTGATATTTATTGAGAAGAATCCGGCTAATTGATCCGGTCAAGAAGGGTGTGGGATTCTGGAGAAAGAAGGCAAGGCAATGAGATAAGGGTCGTGCTTACATAGTTAACCCCAACAGGTCTCTAAGAAACATCACCCATAGCTTTAAGCTCAATCACTCAGTTCAGTCCATCTTCAGAATGGCACCATAGGAGTAAGGGAATGAGGCACTGGGTTTTTTGGCCACAGAACAGAACCTGCTGGACCCCAAGCACCTCCTCAGGATCAGTATAACTGGATGAGACTGCTGGCTTAGCGAGCAGATGATCTGCAGATTGAACTCTGTCTTCAACAGAGTTCCCTATGCCAAGAAAATTCTAATAACTACTAGATGGGCATGGAAACAGGAATTTAGGTAGGGGAGCTCTTTATGTAGAGGGGCCTTAGATTGAAGGTCTGGGGTTACAGTATCACGAAAGCAATCCTTTTACGTTGTAGTTCAGTCATTTTTCACTTGTGTCTGACTTTTTATGACACCCATCTAGGGTTTTCTTGACAAAGATACTGGAGTATTTTGCCGTTTTCTTCTCCAGTTCATTTTACAGATAAGGAAACTGAGGCAAAGAGGGTTAAGTGACTTGTTCAGGGCCATAAAGCTAGGGTCTGAGATCAGATTTGACTCAGGACTATTCCACCAAAGGGGATGGAGAGAGAGAGAGAGAAGAGAGAGAGAGAGAGAGAGAGAGAGAGAGAGAGAGAGAGAGAGAGAGAGAGAGAGAGAGAGAGGAGGGAGAGAGAGAGAGAGAGAGAGAGAGAGAGAGAGAGAGAGAGAGAGAGAGGAGAGAGAGAGAGAGAGAGAGAGAGAGAGAGAGAGAGAGAGAGAGAGAGAGAGAGAGAGAGAGGAGAGAGAGAGAGAGAGAGAGAGAGAGAGAGAGAGAGAGAGAGAAAGAGACAGAGAGATCATTTAGTATCTACTTTGCATTAAACACAGAATAAATCCAAAAACATGGACAAATACAAGCACCTCTGTGAAGACCTGAAATGCTTCCTTCTCTCTAGACCCCCTTTGTGGACTTTCTGTCTACATTTTCTTACTGTCCTCCAGGTCCACTCTTTTCTATCAACACTACCCTACTTGGTACTCCCCCTAAAATCCATTTTCTGGCCCCATATCTTTGAATTAACATGAAAAGCACCACCACCACTATCACCATCAAGACCACCACAAACTTTTATTCCCTCAGCTTCCTATTAGTCTCTCCATTTGTCTTTTCCTGGGCTCATCCCCACCAGTTATTACTGTTCTCTTCCTCTCCCAAAAATATCTTTGCTTACTTTGTACAGAATTTGTACTAAGTTATCTGGGTCCATTCTACCCCCAAAACTAAATCATTTTGACTCCTTAGGAGCTGGGATCATTTATTTTTTGATGCTGGTTTATCCCTTCCGCAGTAATTCTGTAGTGTGGTAACAGCAATGGTCAGGAAAAAAACAAAAACCAAAAATCTTTTCTGCTTTCTGTTTCCAATGGCCAGAATGAATGTGTTTTGTTCATTTTTAGCAGTAGAGCATTGCTTTTAAAATGAATAAAGATGGAAATCAATTCTGGGCTTGAAGGAGGAATCCCTTCCCTCCCCCCATAAGGGGAATTTGTGCTTATTCAACATGAAACTTCAGAAAATTGTGGTTGGGCAATAGCAGATGTGGAGAATGGGAGGCATTTATTTGACCCTGGCTTCCTCAGCTGGGTGGTGCTTTCTCATTACCTGTCTATTTCAGTGGAGCATACAGGTATTAGTCAGAGGACATGAATCATATGCAAAGCTTAGGAAGGGATTCCTTGTCTTAGTCCTTAATGACATGGGGAAATGGTATCTCGTGGGCAGCCATTAAAAGCAGAGCTAAGACACAAAGGCAACCCAGGCGAAAGGGCAATGTGCTGTACGGGAAGGAAAGCTAGATTTGGAACTGGGAGTTCTGGGTTCAAATCTTGCTTCTGTCACTTCTTACCTGATTGACACTAGCCAATACCCTTTCTCTTCCTAAGCATCTGTCTACTTGTCTGTAAAATGAGGACTGGAGAAGACAGTCTCCGAGACCCCTACAAGACGTGCCAGTAAGTGAGTCAGTCTCTTCACGACAAAGAGAGTATCATCATAGATGACAAGCTGGCTTCAGAGCTGGGAAACCCAGCCACTGTCACCTCTTGCCAATGGGACTGGACAAGTCACCCGCCTGTTCATGGCTCCCAACATCTCAACTCACTGAAATATTCAAGATGAAGTCCCCTTTGGTAGATGAGATGTTCTCCATATACATTGACATGTGCTCAAGTACATGATAAAGTGCATCACAGTAGATTAGGGTGATGGTATTTTCTTTTTTAAGGTAAGCAAGGACACGTATTAATATTATTTGTTATTTTAGGAGAAATGTTTTATTTATTATTTGAACTTTTACGAATTAAATTTATTTATTTTCAGTTTTCAAAATTCATTTCCACAAGATTTTAAGTTATAAAATTTCTCCTCATTTTTCCCTTCCCACTCACCCTGAGATGGCATCCATTATGATTACCCCTTCTCCCAATCTGACCCCACCTTTTACCATCCCCCATCCTCATCTCATTCTTCTTTACTTTCCTGAAGGGCAAAATAGATTTCTATACCTCACTGCCTGCACATCTTATTTGCCAGTTGCATGTAAACACCGTCTTTTGACATTTATTTTTAAACTTTGAGTTGCAAATTCTCTCCCTTCTTTCCTCCCCACCTACCCTCAGTGAGAAGGCAAATAATTCAATACAGGCTATACATGTGTAGGTATGCAGAACACCTCCATAACAATCATGTTGTGACAGGCTAACTATATTCCCCTCTGTTCTATTTCACTCCCCAATTTTTTTCTTTTTTCTCCTTTGACCCTGTCTCTTTTCAGAGGTGTTTGCTTCTGACTATCCCTTTCCCCAATCTGCCCTCCCTTCTATTATCTCTCCCTTTGTTGCGTTCCCCCCTACTTTCCTGTATGTTAAGATACTCAATTAAGCCTGTATGTTATTCCCTCCTTTAGCCAAAACCAATGAGAGTAAGGTTCACTTACCTCTCCCCCTTCCCTTCCATTGTAAAACATCTTTATCACCCTTTTATGTGAGATAATTTATCCCATTCTATATCTCTCTTTCTGCTTCTCCCAATATATCCCTCTCTAGCCCCTTATTTTTTTAGATATCCCTTCATATTCAACTCACCCTATGCCATCTATCTATCTATCTATCTATCTATCTATCTATCTATCTATCTATCTATCTATCTATCATCTATCTGTCTGTCTGTCTATCTATCTCCCCTAACTACCCTAATATTGAGAAAGGTCTCATGAGTTATAAATATCATCTTTCCATGTAGGAATGTAAACATAATAAGACTCTAATAATTTATCTTTCCTGTTTATTTTTTCATGCTTCTCTTGATTCTTGTGTTTGGAAAGTCAGATTTTCTATTCAACACTGATATTTTCATTAAGAATGTTTGAAAGTCCTTTATTTCATTTTATTTCCATTTTTTCTCCTGAAGGATTATAATCAGTTTTAGTGGGTAGGTGATTCTTGGTTTTAATCCTAACTCTCTAACTCCTGGAATATCATATCCCAAGCCTTTCATTCCTCTAATATAGAAGGTACTAGATTTTGTATTATTCTAATTGTATTTCCACAGTACTTGAAATATTTCTTTTCTGACTTCTTGCAAATATTTTCTCCTTGACCTGGGAACTCTGGAATTTGGCTACAATATTCCAAGATGTTTTTCTTTGAGTAACTCCTTCCAGAGGCAATTGATGGATTCTTTCCATTTCTATTTTACCTTCTAGTTCCAAAATATCAGAGCAGTTTTTCTTGATAATTTCTTGGAAGATGATGTCTAGACTCTTTTTTGATCATGACTTTCAGGTAGTACAAAAATTTTAAAATTAGCTCTCCTGGTTCTATTTTCCAGGCCAGTGATTTTCTCAATGATATGTTTCATGTCTTCTTTTTTTCATTCTTTTGGTTTTTTTTTTTATAATTTCTTGGTTTCTCATAAATGTCATTAACTTCCATTTGCTCCATTCTAATTTTGAAGGAATTCTTCAGTGAGCTTTTGGAGCTCCTTTTTCATTTGGCCAATTCTGCTTTTTAAGGCATTCTTCTCATCATTGGCTTTTTGGACTTCTTTTTCCATTTGAGTCAGTCTGTTTTTCAAGGTGTGATTTTCTTCAGTATTTTTTTTTTGGTCTCCTTTAGCAAGCTATTGATTTAATTTTCATGATTTTTTTGCATCACT
This sequence comes from Bettongia penicillata ogilbyi, assembly GCA_023548195.1. Classification (NCBI taxonomy): domain Eukaryota; kingdom Metazoa; phylum Chordata; class Mammalia; order Diprotodontia; family Potoroidae; genus Bettongia; species Bettongia penicillata. The sequence continues at coordinate 50,414 of JAJHZJ010000720.1, read as the reverse complement.
CTCATTTATCTTCCCATTTTTTCTCTACTTCTCTTACTTGATTTTCAAAATCCTTTTTGAGTTCCTCCATGGCCTGCGACCAATTGATGTTCCATTTTTTGATGTAGGAACTTTGGCTCTGCTGTCCTCCTCTGGTTGTATGCCCTGATCTTCCTTATCACCAAAGTAAGATTCTATAGTCTGAGTTCTTTTAGCATGTTTACTCATATTCCCAGAGAAACATTTGACTTTTTAACTTTTTGTCAAAGTAGGACTCTTCTTCCAGTGGGAGTGGGGGGGAAGTATTATCAGTCATTCAATCCCTCTGCAATCTGTGAGCCTAGAGCTCCAGAAACAGTCATTACGCCTTCCCTTGCTGTTGCTAGCTGGTGCCACTAACAACCCCACCATCCTGGGGTTGGGGCCAAACTTCTGCTCCTCTTTAATCCAGGTCCCACAGCATTTTCCCACTCACCTTTTTTGGAGTTTGTCGATTAAGAAGTTTGGAAACTGCTACAGCTGCCAATGATTCAGTAACCTAATACCTGTGCATGCAGGTTTGTGCTGGGGTGGCCCACGCCAGACTATGCTCTGCTCCCTGGCTGTCAACTTTCCAGGATGTCTTTTGCTCAGGATTTGTTTCACTCTGTCATTTTGTGGGTTCAGTATTCCTGAATTTGTTTAAAGTAATTTTTTACAAGTATTTGAAGGGATTTGTAGGAGGGCTCAAGAAGTCTGTGCTTTTACTCCACCATCTTGGTTCTGCCCCCAGGAGAAATGGTTTTTGATGATGAAAGAAAAATAAACTATGCTGATAGCACTTTGAGCTCTGAGCCTCAGTAGTTCTATATAATCCTGTTGACATCTAGGAGTGCTGGGAACCCCAAAATTCAAGGGTATACAGCATGGATCCTGCCTCAAAAGAATTTGACTGAAGTCTTCTTGCAGTCAGATAGGATATATTACAACACCACTTGGGGTGGGGTAAAATCTTATATGGGCTCTTCACATACATTCCTATTAAATACACTTGCATACCAATCATATTGCCTAGAAGAATTTAAATGAATGGGAGAATGTGATAGAGAAAACGCTATTAATGTACTTTCAACTTAAAAGTATGTCCTCTGTTTATTTTTTTCTCAGAGAGCTGGTTGTTAAACATTTACCACCACACCACTGCACCAACACCAAGGTTGTTTAATGACCCATATCTTGTTAATTAATCTGAATAGGGCCTACAAGCCTTGGATTTATCAAATGTCCTTTCTACTACTCTGGCTTTAATTTATCAGCTAATGTCACACAGAAAAATTTCACAAACAGCAACTATAATATTACATATATACATGTATATGTATATATATATATATGTATATATATATATATATAATATTCTCCTTTCTCCAGAAAGAAATGGGCTTAGAGCATGCTAAGGGAAACCAAAAGAACCCCAGTCCAAGGTCCAGGACTCAAGAGCCCTAACTCAGATTGAATCCTCTGAAGCTCCTAGTGTATTTCACCATCTCATTCATCAGAAGTCGTCGATCACTTCAACACTGCTGTGGTTTCCCCATGCAATCCTTCCATGACTCATTATTTCACAGATGACATTGTGTCAGTACCCAAAGTACCAAACAAGTTTAAATAAGTAGGATTCCATAGACAGGTGCTTAGATTGGGAGCTCCTTGAGGACAGGGACTGTCTCTTGCACCTTTTTTATAGCCCCAGCAATTAGTACAGTACTTAGCATATGGTAAGCACGTAATATGTTTTTATTGACTAACTCATGGACACAAGGACAGAAGATGGTGGCAAGCTCCCCAGCTTCAACTGCCCAGGCAATGCCCATTCCTCCAACACAAATGGATGAAATGTTCCCAGTGATTGGCCTGGGGAGGTGGCAAATGGTGTGAAGTACAGGCAGATATGCCCATGCTAAAGAGAAGCTTATGTCCCCATTCAAACCACCTGCACTTTATCAGCCCAAGCTCAGACTGAGTGTTTGGCAGCTGAGGGCTTGTTGTGGGCCAGCTCATTTGGAAGGCCTCATCATGCAAAGGAGACATGTTTGTCCCAGCTAACAGTTCAAAGCAGGTGGCAAGAGTTAGACCACTGGTAATAATTTAAGAAGCATTACTTCCTATTTATTACAGTGGCCTGAACAATTCATTGCCAGGGCCAGTGACCAAGAGTAGACTGTTCTTCTAACTTAATTCCTCTCTTTCCATTGATAATAATCAATAAGAATTTATGACATGCCTACTATGGGCTAGGCACCAAAAAAAGAAGTGAGTCACTCCCTAACTACAAAAAGCTGGTCTGGGGAACTTACATAACTTATTAATAAACCCATCATCAAGCATTTTTATAAGCAGTTTACCAGATAAAGGTCTCATATCTAAAATGCATAAAGAAAATTTGTCAAATCAATAAGAATGTGAGTCCTTCATCATTCGATAAATTGTGAAAGGATATGAACAGGCATTTCTTCCACTTAATAAATCAGAACAGTTTATAATAATATTTTAAAATGCTTTCAATCATTATTGATTTGAGAAATGCAAATTAAAAACACCTTGAGATACCATTGTAAAATGATCGATCATCATTTGGCCTATCAGATTGGCTCAAATAAATAGAAGTGGAGAATGACAAATGTTGGAGAGAATGTTGAAAAATTGGAACACTGACTTTACATTGTTGGTTGACTTGGGAACTCCAAACATCCTGGAGAACAATCTGGAATTATGACCCAAGAATTATTAAACTATCCTTACCTGATGACAGAAATGCCACTATTTGGTCTAAAAGAACCCATATGTTCTAAAATGTTTATAGCAGTTCTGTTTTGGTGGCAAATAACTGGAAATTGAGAGGAGGCTCATCAATAGGGGAATGGTTGAACAAGTTGTGGTATATGATTGTGATAAAATACTACTCTGCTATAAGAAGTGTTTTGAGTAAAAAAAAAACATGGAAAGACGTGCATGAAATAACAAAAAACAAAACAAGCAAAACCAAGAGAATATTGTATACAGTAATCGCAATATTGTTTTACAAGTGACTTTGAGAACATCAGTTATTTTAACAATTATAAATACCCAAATTAAATATAAATGACATAGGAAGAAAGGATTCAGAAAAAGAACTGATAAATAGAAGTATGAATAAACTAATTCTACATTCATAGACACAGTCATATATCTAATAGTAGCCATCTCTAGTGCAGGTGGTGGAGAGAGGGAAGAAAAAGAAATTTACATAATCATTCTGCTGTATTTTTGAAAGGAGTAGCTAGTGGTTCATAGTAGATTTGCAACTTTGTATACAAACATCTTGTTTTAATATATCATTTATTTTCACTTCTTAACATTCACTTCCACAAGAATTTGAATTCAAAATTTTCTTCCCATCTCTCCCTACCCCACATGAAGACAGCATGCACAGCATCCACCCCTTCTTGCAGTCCCTTCTATTATCCACCCTTCTACCATCCCCCTTCCCCTCATTTTCCTGTAGGGTAAAATGGATTTCTATTCTCCATTGACTGTATAGGGTAATTTCCAGTTGCGTGCTAAGACAATTTTTAACATTCATACTTAAAGCTTTGAGTTTCATATTCTCTCCCTCCCCACCCACCCTCACTGAGAAAGCAATTCAATTTAGTTCAATTCAATATAGGTCATATATGTGTAACAATGCAAAGTACTTCCATAATAATTATATTATAAAAGACTAGCCTCATTTCCCTCTGTCCTATCCTGCCCTTGGTTTATTCCATTCTCTCCCTTGACCTGTCCTCCAACAACAGTTTTTGCTTCTGATTATCCCTTTTCCCAATTTGCTGTCTCTTCTATTATCTTTCCTCTTCTATCCCCTTCCCCCTTGCCTTCCTTCAGGGTAAAATGGACTTTCATATCCAACTGAGTGTGTGTTATTCCCTCCTTAAGCCAAATAAAATCATAGTAAGGTTCAATTATTTCCTTTCATCTCCACGCCTTCACCTCCATTGTAAAAGCTTTTTCTTCGCTCTTTAATGTGAGATGATTTCCTACATTCTACCTGTCCATTTTTCTTACTTTTAGTACATTCAATTCCACAGTAAATTTTATTTTTTTAGATATTCTCCCTTATACTCAACTTACCTTGTGCCCTCTGTCTCTCTGTGTCTCTGTGTCTCTGTCTCTGTCTCTCTCTGTCTTTCTCTGTCTCTCTCTCTCTCTCTCTCTCTCTCTCTCTATATATATATATATATATATATATATATATATATATATAATGTATTTATATATATATATACATATACACACACTCATGTATATATACCTGCCTACATATATATAATATAAACATACATATATACCTATACACACCTATATATATATTCCCTCTAACTACCCTAATACTGAAAAAGTCTCATGAGTTACAAATAACATCTTTCCATGTAGGAATGTAAACAGTTCAATTTTAATGAGTTCCTTAAGGCTTCTCTTTCCTGTTTCCTTTTTCATGTTTCTATTGGTTCTTGTATTTGAAAGTCAAATTTTTTATTTTGCTCTGATTTTTTCAACAAGAATGCTTAGAAGTCCTCTGTTTCAATGAAATTCCATTTTTTCCCCTGAAGTATTTCCTCAGTTTTTCTGGGTAAGTGGTTCTTGGTTTTAATCCTATCTCCTTTGACCTCTGGAATATCATATTCGAAGCCCTCTGAACGCACAAGGTAGAAGCTGCTAAATCCTGTGCTATCCTGATTGTATTTCCACAATATTTCAATTGTTTCTTTCTGACTACTTGTAATATTTTCTCCTTGACATGGGAACTCAGGAATTTGGCTACATTGTTCCTAGGAGTTTTCCTTTTGGGATCTCTTTCAGGAAGTGATTGGTGAATTCTTTCCATTTCAATTTTGCCCTCTGGTTTTAGGGCAGTTTTCCTTGATAATATCTTGGAAGATGATGTCTGGGCTATTTTTTTTATCATGCTTTTCAGGTAGAACAATAATTTTTAAATTATCTCTCCTGGATCTATTTTCCAAGTCAGTTGTTTTTCCAATGAGACACCTCACATTATCTTCTATTTTTCATTCTTTTGGTTTTGTTTTATAATTTCTTGTCTTATAACTTTGCATAAAGTCATTAGCTTCCATCTGCTCCTTTCTAATTTTTAAAGAACTATTTTCTTCAGTGAGATTTTGAAAATCCCTGTCCATTTGGCCAATTCTGCTTTTTAAAGTACTCTTCTCCTCATTGACTTTTTGTCTCTTTTGCCAACCATTTGAGTTAGTCTATTTTTAAGGTGTCATTTTCTTCACCATTTTTGGGGATCTCCGTTAGCAAGTTGTTGACTCACTTTTCCTGATTTTCTTGTGTTTTTCTCATTTCTCTTCCCCATTTTTCCTCCACCTCTGTTACTTGATTTTCAAAATCTTTTTTGAGCTCTTCCATGACATGACAGCACTGAATATGTTTTGGAGGTTTTGGATGTAGAAGACTTGACTTTGATGTGTTCCTCTGATGGTGTGCTACGTTCTTTTTCATCTGAGCTTTTCATCAAGAAAGTAACCTTCTATAGTCTTATTTTTTCCCTTTTTGGGGCATTTTCTCAGCCAGTTACTTGACTTTTGAGTCCTTTGTCAAGTGGAGGATATACTCTAGTGACCTGTAAGTTCTCAGTTCCTCCAAGGTGGCACAATCAAAGGAGAGGAGTTTACTGCTCTCTTGACCTGAGCTCTTGTTTGTGAGAAACCACAAGCACTCTTTTCGCCCAGGATCTGCAAGTAGGATTCCCTCTCCACTATGACCACCAGTTCCATCACACCAGCACTCTTCCTCACCCCAGGACCGCCCCTCAGGGTTGAGATCCAGATCAGCTGTTTGATGTCCCCAGGGTCTTTAGGCTGAGGGTTCCAAAAGTGGAGGCTACTCCAGTGACTGCCACCCCCTGGGGCTGGGGCTTGGTCTAGATCTATGCCTGACTCTCACCTGGGTGAAAAAGCTTTCTTCTTGACCTTTGAAACTGTCTTTGAAGTCTATGGGTTGAGATATCTGGGAACCACAGCTGCTGCCCATGATTCTGCACCCTGATGCCTGCTCCAGTCCTGTCTGAGCTACACTGCACAGCCAACTCTGGGCTGGGCTCTGCTCCAAGCCCAGTGAGATATACCTTTCCTGTTGGCTTTCCAGGCTGTCTTGGGCTGGAAATCTTTTTCAATCTGTCATTTTGTGGCTTCTGCAGCTCTGGAATTTGTTTGGAGTCATTTTTACAGGTATTTTATGGGCTATGGGGGAGAGATAGAGTATGTCCATCCTTCTCCTCCACCATCTTGGCTCTGACCCTTACAATCATCTTTTTACTGTACTATGTTATGGAAATTCCTGTTTTATTCTGTAAAATAAAATTCAAAAACAAATGAGAATGATGTAGCATAATGAATGATACAATGTGCGAACATATATGTCTATGCAATACATATATGCACATGCATGTGTATACATGCATACTTGCATGCATGTGTGTATAATGTAGTATGGTAGCATGTTAGCCTTGAAGTCTGGAAGTCTTGGACCAATATTCCCACCACTCCTCACCCACATACTTCATATCTGTGGGGTCCTGGGTAAGTTATTTAATCACTCTGAGCTTGGTTGAATGCAAGGGTGCATTTGGGGGCCTCTGCCCCATCGCCCTCATTTTCAGATGAAGGAAACTAAGACTCAGAAAGGTAAAGTGATTTGTTCAGTGTCTCATAGGTCATAGCAGGTAGGGGTGTGATTTGAATGGGTGCCCTGACTACAAACACTGTGGGCATTCCACTGTACTAAGCTACTATGGAGACAGAAATTAGAGCTTTTTGATGTAAAATGAGCATGACAACTCTTCTAGCCTTCAAGTCTAGTTTTCTGTCTCTTGGGCTGTTTGCACTGGCCCTCTCCTGGGGCCCTGGGAAGTAGATCCACTAAGGTCCTGAATATGAAAGTCTAGTTAAAATTGTCTATTGCTATGCAAATGTCATTTTCATGATTTCCTAACAGAAAATCTACTGAGTGGCTTTCTGATTGAACTTTGGGTTTTATGCCCTGTAAAAAACAAAACCAAACTAAAAATACCCTTTTCCGCATTCATCCTCCCCACCCCCTGCTTATCACCAGATGCGGTCGGAATGTGTTTTTTAAATATCAATTTGGCCCCGAAAGATGAGGATTTAAGTGATCCAGGGGCAAGTCCTCTGGAGTTGGATTCAGATAGCTGTAGTTACAATCACAACCCTGCCACTGGTCACCTTTGTGGCCTGGGACCATTTACTTCACCTGTCCAGGGCGTTTGCACTTTCCTCCCCTATAACTGAGGGACTGGACTAGCTTGGGAATTTAATAGATACCATGGACCCCATCTCAGAATAAAGATCTGTTGCCTACATTCATAATTGTAGGAAATGCTAAATTTCAGTTAGAGGTTAGTGAAAATGAAGAGATAACATTTTTTCCCCAACCAAGTTTATGGACCTCTTAAAATAGATCAGGGATCTGTGAGTCCCAGGTTAAGAAGACTTCATCTACTGGGGTTCATCCATGAATACTGGCAAGGATGCCAGCCTTTAGTCAGAAAAAAAATATTCTTTGTATTTGTTGAAAACTCAGACTCTTGGAGACCCTGCCTGGGTCACGAGTGGGAATCCAAAAAGAGGCTGACTGCCAGCTGCTTTGAAGTCTTTCCTTTTTGCAGTCTCTGCTCTGAGGTTCCATAAAAGAGGTCAGAGCCTGATCTCTGGATGTCTGTTTCCAATGCCAGTGACTGAGCAAGCTGTCCACATGAAGTCCTGTGGGTCTGGAATGATGAGAGCAGCTGCATTGATAGCCTGGTAAAATGACCTGAGAAATGGAAGCCGGAGACTGGAGGGACTTCCCAGGCAGAAGGTGAAAATGAATCCCTCCTCTAAGCCCCACTTCTTGTTCTCATCTTTGATACCATGTTAGGGGAAAAAGGACGCTATGGGGATTAAGTGTGGTGGTTGGCTCAGCCCTTCCTTTCAGCCACAAGCGATCACATTTTCCCAGCTTACCTCTGTGTTAGAGAGAGAAAGGGCCTGGGAATTTCTGATACCAGGTTCCACATCTCTAAGGTAACAGCCCCATGCAGTCTATCCTTGCCTCATGTCCTCTGGGGCTTTTCACACTTTCCATTTAGCTCCCAGCACACTGCCATATCTCTCATTCCCATCTTCTGTTCAGTGGTTTAAGTCTTCAGACATTAAATCAATCAGCAAGCATTTTTTTTTAACAATTGTCACATGCCAGTCACTGAATGAGGCAAAACACTGCCAATGGAGAAAGATCAAATCAATAAGGGAACATATGAAGAAATACCTACAGTTTGGGAATTTTTCAGAAAAACACGTTGAGACTTTAGTGTGGTTGGAGGGTCTTAGTAAATTCGCACTGGCTGGTGTCATTCTTGACAGAACTTCTTGTCTCAGAGACAAGCTAAATGTCTCTTCTGGCTTCCCTTGGGGTGGATAATTCACTCATACAAGTGCCCTAAAACACAAGTGTTGTTGCTGTTGCTACTGCTGCCGGCTTTGTTAAGAGACTTAGGGAAGTCTCTCTAGTGCCTTAACTCAGAAAGCAGTTCTTGAAGCCCTACTCTATATGAGGTTCTGTGCTAAGTGTTAGCCCATTTCAGAAGACATGTGGTGTCCACTCCTATCAGAGTTAGACCCTTGGGAAAGGATTGCACCTGGAGGGAACAATTTAACAGAAGCCATGAAAGAGATGGATGACCAGGAGATGGCATGGGTCAGTCATCCAGCAAGAGCAAGCAATGATTGATAGGGAGCCTCTGTGCTCCACTGGGCCCATGTAATGCCAAGAGAATAAGGGCAGGCTCCCAGGCTGTTGATTTAGGGGAGGTCTTGGATGGAAAAGCCCAGATGGGCTATGATCCAGCCTATGGGAGGCAGTATTGGCATTGATGTCATCACAGATGCATAGAGTTGTAGGTACTAGCCTATCATTACAGGCTGAACATGCAGGAATTCTCTCCAGATCAATTGGCCAGCTTGCCATTCCCTGTGCACACCATTCCATGTCCCTTTCCCTATGTCCTATGCCTGGAGTGCTCTACTTCCTCATATCTGGCCACTTCAGACCACAAGCTTCTTTCAAGGCTCAACACAAAGGCTATATCCTTAAAGGACAACCTTTCCATGAGTTTCCAACTTCTTAATATCCTTGTCATGACTACCTATATTTATTTATCTGTGAACATAAAACATTCCTCTTATTGGAGAATAAGCTCCTTGCAGCAGAGCATATTTCCCTTTCAATTGGAATCTGCAGCCCCCAAAACACTGCCTGGAACCCAGCTGGAGATTAATAGATATTTATAGATTGATTGAAATATCATATCTAATGGGAATGAGACTTGTGTGTTTGGCAAAGTCACTCCAGGTACCATCACTGCCACTGGTTGGTACAAAGTGGGAGGGGCAGTGGTACAACTGAATCTTTTTATCATTCTCTTTCAACTGTAAACCCCAAGATCCTTGTTACCATTGGCATCCTTAAGTCACTGCCCTCATCTGAGAATTGGGAGTGAAGAAGAACATTTACATTCATATAGCATCTTAAGGTTCATGTAGCATTTTAAAATCATGACCTAATTTCATCCTCATTAAAAACAAATTAAGACAAAATCTGTGGAGGTAAGCATTAAAGGGATCATTACTCTCAATTTACAGATTAGTAAACTGAGATTAAGCAACAGTAAGTTTATTGAGCATGCTCACACACAGTAGGTGTGAGAGTGGAAATTAGAACCCATGTCTCTCCCGAAGCCAAACACAACTCTCTTTCCAGTTTAACCAAACCTATTGCATGTCTCATGGAGATGCCGAGATGTTGAAGAAAAGGAAGGAGACCATGATATGGAAAAGGCAAACATCTCAAATGCCCATCGTGGAACAAAGAATATTCTGGCATTTATCGGGACTCCAACTACCCCTCCCTCCCATGAGATCTAGGGCAACTTACACCAGAATTTAGTCACTAGAGGGAGACAGCTGACAGACTCTGGAGGTAGCTGGACTCGGTGGAAGAGATGCAACGGTGAGCTGGCCTTCATGGGTAGGTCACTGATTTGGATTTATACAATTCAGAATGTCTCGGCTTGGTAGAACTTTACTTGTGGTTTATACACCATTCTGAAGTATACTGGTAGCCAAAGGGGGGGTTGTGAGAACAATTTGTGAGGATAAATTGGCCCAGGAATTATTGGAATGTGGAGGCATCTAGGGTGGGGGAGATAGAAACAGTGATTCCTAGCTGACATTTAGCCAGTGGGCTCTGGTAGTTCTGGGGCCTTCCATGGACTCATCTATAACTCAGTATCACTTGGAGCCATATTTTTCTGTGCCTTCTTGGGAAATGATTTTCCTTTTTTTACCTTTCCTGGGCAGTGAGCTACAGACTCCCTACTGAGTAGTGCACTGGTCTCAAACTCCATAGGTATAGAAAGGAAAGGTCTACAGATAAAAGCATACTTACCTGATATGAGCTTCCATTTTTAATTGTGTATAGGTAAAGTTGTGTGCAAAATCATCCACTGGTTGGAGATGGGAGAGAAGAAAAGCCTTGCATGTCTGATATTGCCAGGACAATAAGAGATTTCATGTAAAAGGGAAACTAAATTCTAAATTGGAAGTAACAGGAACCATGTCTCCTCGGGTTTAGGGGTTGTTCAACAGCATGATTTGTGACTGATCCCTACTGCCCCGTGCTTCCCAGTCATGCTTCTGGCATCTAACTCCAGACTGTACATCAGCATGAGTCTTCATCCATGGTCCACAGATGGTTCTTGAATATAGAGAGAATCTATGAGTGATTCTCGCATTTTGGAGCTAAAGAGAGTGTAGGAAAGAGGGAAGGGGGAGGTAGAGGCAGACCTAGAGTCAGATATAAAAAAAGACATTGAGACAGGCAGGGGAAAGGAAAAAGGGAAAGGAAGAGGGAGAAGATAGAGGGGCAGAGAAATAGAAAAGATCTTCACCAGGACGTGTTTGTAAAATGTGATCAAACTTGAATAAACAATTAGAAATTCCTTTGAAGGCATTGGTTATGTGAGAAATATGATTTCACAAAACCTAGCATGATATCATGTACACATACATACTTAATAAGATGTGATGGCCGAGATGATGGTGACAAAAATGTTGCCATTGTTTCCAGTGGTACTGATGGGAGTGATGAAGGCTTCATATTGATCAAAGGAAGGTAATTTCTGAGAACTCAGCTCAGATGGCTTTCCATCAGTGGAATTCTAGAATACTGAGCTGATTTTCCTCCTCATGCCTGGGAAAACTATTTTTGGAGGTAAGATGCAGATCATATAGGTCTATGGAACATCCTTGGACTTCAAGGTGGAAGAAAGTTCAATTCCAAATATGAATACAAATCTTTCTGGCTTCATGACCCTAGAAAAAAATGTTAAAACTCTCAGTCTCAGTTTCCTGATATTTAAAACAGGAATAATAATCATCATCCCATTCTTACCTATTTTCATGGTCATTATGAGGAAAATACTTGAAGGTCTTAAGACACTCTAGATATGGGAGTTCTTGTTCTTTGTTGACTTAGCCATCTCTGGAAATGCTAAAACTAGCACTAGGTGATGTGTGAGCTAAGAATTGGAGAAATTTAACCAAAAGATTCCAGTCCACTTTCCCTCACCCATTAATGACTCCACGCACCACAGAATAGTATAAATGAGAGTTGTGGACAATAGCTATTGTCTTGCTGCTCTAGAACTCTATTGTGCGTGTCCCCAGATCTTTGATTGAATTGTGACCCAGGTTGTCCTAGGAGATATCAGTAGAACCTTCAATGACTGTGTACCTTGAGCCTACCCAGAGACTCTGCAATGGTCCTAAGCCCATGTGTTTTTATTTAGTGTAGATTGGAATAGGTGGCTCCTGGGGTCCTTTCTACTTCTGAGTGTCCTGGGATGCTTGGAAATTCAATTCAGTTTAACAAAATAATTTCAAGTAACTATTGAATATAAGGTACAATACTAGGTGCTGGACATAGAAAAAAATGCAGCAGAGCTTAATCTCATGGAGCTTTCAGGGGCTGCAGGGGATACAACAAGGACTCATTTTGTGCACTGTGTGCTTGGCACCGGGGGATACAAGATAAGAAATAACAGCTTACAATTTAAATGAAGAAGACATTGTACAAAGAACCATGTACAAACAAACACTGTACAGGTTGAGCTGGTCACAACGAACAGAGGAAGGTGCTAGTATCAGGGGAACAACTGCTTTCTGGAATTGTAGCTGAGAACTGAAGGCATCCAAGGAAGCCAGGTAGAAGGTGGGAGGAGAGAATGAATTCCAAACAAAGGGTAGGGGAGTGGGGTGGAGCAGAGATGATGGCAAGGAGTCAGGAGGGGCAAAGCAGAGCATGTGGGGCCACTAAGGCAAGGTGAGCAGAGAGGCAGAAAAGAGTCTAGCTGTGAAGGGCTTGGTAGGTCAAAGTCTTATATCCTTGATCTTGGTGGTGACAGGTTAGGCTCCAGGCAAACTTTACAGATTTATCAGACATTAGTCTGTTTCACATACTCTATGTTCTAATCAAACTTTCCTCCTCATTGTTCCCTATACATGGTTTTCAAAGTTACCATGCCTTTGCCTAGCCTGTGTCTCATGCCAGAAATGCCCTCCTCCTCACATCCAGTGTGTAGAATCCCTTGCCTCCCTCCCAAGTCTAATACAATGCCACTGAATTAATAAGAGTAGCATGCATCTCCACTCACTTGTGCTCTCCTCCTCACACAAATACACAGCCTTGGAAATGATGCTGCACCTACTTGTATGTACTTTATATTGATATTTTCAGTCTTCATGTTCCCCACCCCCCAAAAAACGGCATGTAATCTCCTTGAGGCCAAGTGATGTTTTGTTTCTGTGTTGTATCCCTAGTACCTAGTATTTTGCCTGCTCGTAAATATATGAGTGAGGGAAGGAAGGAAGAAGGAGGGAGGAAGGAAGGAAGGAAGGAAGGAAGGAAGGAAGGAAGGAAGGAAGGAAGGAAGGAAGGAAGGAAGGAAGGAAGGAAGGAAGGAAGGAAAGAAGAAAGGGATGCTTATTCCAGTAGTAATTCTACTTAGCCAAATCAATAAGAAAAACATTGAAATACCTAATATGAACAAGGTTCCAATCTAGGTTCTATGGGCGATAAAGGCCAGAAAAGGACAATCTTCTTACCCTAAAGGAGCTTATGGTCAAGTAGACACGTAAGTACAATTTGAAAGAGAATGCTATAGAAATCTTCTCAAATACAATGAGAGGGCAGAGTAGGAAAAGTTTGCTTCCAACAGGGGAGATCATGGAGGGTATCTGTTTTGTTTTTCCATTACCAGAAAGGTACCCAGGTTATGTGCATCAATCTAGAGCTAGTTCTTGGAAGTGAGAGATAACTTGAATAGATTTCTTGTCTACATGCCAGTCCAGAAACCACTGTGGCTTTGGAACACTCCCTTGAGATCCGCCAGAGGACAAACACTTTAATTCATTGCTACCCATAGCCCAGAGGGCAGGGCTCCAGGTATTGATGTTCTTTGACTTAAAGCAACACACAGAGACTATTTCCTAAGGCAATGGGAGGCTGGGATCCCTGTCGGTAGAGGGAGGGCCCATGATGTTTAACTCCCCTGTGTTTAAATTTCACCTCTGACACTTGTCAGCTGTGGTCACACACAAAACACTTGACATCTCTGGGCTAGAGTTGCTACATTGATAAAAAGGAAATAATGGCATTTCTGGAGCAGTATTTGTGACACTCCAATGGGGTAAGGTTTGTAAAGCCCTGGCCACACTTTGTAATGATGGACACGTGCCTGCAATTACTGTTTAATGTCAAGTGGACAGGACCTGGAAATTCTCTAAAAAGTTCTTTGGCTGTCAGTGGCATCACTAATATCATAGCATCCTGGGCCCTGTGTGGAGGAGGATCACAGCTCAGGTGTGGTCTGGACTGGCAATGGTTTGCTTTGCACCATTCTTGCAAGAGTACTTTTGGATTGGAATGGACTAGCCTATGAGTTATGTCATCATGATGTGATGTTACATGAATGGAGTCTTCAGAATGACACTTTTTTCTGGATTAGAATCATTCAGAGATGGGACCAGTTTAGGTAAAATTAACTAAAATCAAACCATCAATCAATTATATATATTATATTATATATATATTTATATTATATAATAATATATATAACACATATATTAGGCACTACTATATGTCAGGCAAAGTGCCAAATGCTAGGGATACAAAAGGAGGCAAAAGAAAGTCCTTGCTCTCCAGTAGCTTACAATCTAATGGGAGAAACAACATGAAAACACAAAAATACAGAGCAAGCTCTAGACAAGATAAATAGGAAATAATAAGTAGAGGTATGGCATGTGAAATAAGAGGATTTGAAGAGATTCCTAAAGAAGATGAGACTTTAGTTGGGACTTAAAAGAGGCAAGGAAAGTCAGGAGGTGGACATAAGAAGTGAGCTAAAACCTACAGGCAGTTAGATATATATATATATATCCAAGAATTTGCCCTAAGCTCCATTTTATTTCTCTTTGTCCCTCCTCTCTGTCTCTCTGCCTTCAGCTCTCCAATCCCTTCCCTCTCCCCCATTCTCTCTTTCTGCCTGTGTGTCTCTGTCTCTGTTTCTTTCTTTCTCTTACTCTGTCTTTGTCTCTCCTTTCTCTTCTCTTTCTCTCTCTTTCTCTTCCTCCTATTTCTTTTCCTCCTTTCCTTCCTTCCCTCTCCCCTCTCATTTCCTCCCTCCCCTTTGCCCTCCTCTCTCTCCCCTCTCTTTTCGTTTCTCTCTGCCTCTGTCTCTTTTCCCCTCTGTCTCTCCCCACTTTTCTCTCTCCCTCCTCTTATCTTTCCCCTTTCCTTTCTTCCTCCCCTTCTCCTCTCTCCCTTCCCTTACCACTATCACTTTCTATCCCTGATTCTCTCCCCCACTCTATGTTTCTCTGTCTCCATCTCTCCCCTTGACTTCTCTCTTCCTCCTCTTCTTCTTCACCTTTTTCTTTCTTCCTTCCACCTTTTTCTCCTTTCCTCCTTATCCCCATGCCCCCCCTCCCCTATATCTCTCAGTCTGTCTCTCTCATAGGTCCTAATGGATGGTTTCCTTTTGAACCCTCTCCTTGACCTGTGTGCTAATATATGACCATGAGTAGTGAAGAGAAAGGCAGGAGAAGGGAGGGGAGGGGAGGAGAGGGGAGGCAATCTGGGTGTCAGGTGTTGGGGATTGGGAGGGGGATGGTCAGGGACTGTTTTTGCTCTGATATCATTGTTGAGTTCACCTCCAAGATGATGTCCCCCTGTTGCTTTGCCACTCACAAGTGTGTATCATGACAAGCTGGGAGCAGATGGGCTGGGGAGAAGAGATAAATATGACCCAAGACCATATCACTTGAAGAACAGCTGAGTCTAGTCTAGTGTTTCACCAGATGGCCAAGCGTTTAACCCTTCATATGCTTTGAGATGATTAGTTGGATTGCTGCCAATTGTGTAAAATGAATTAATTCATTATTAATAATAATAGATGTTCCTCTTTGTGTAGATGTGAAATGTCCCCAGAACTAGAAATCAGGAGACCTTGACTAAAGCCCCAGGTAAACCCACGACTAAGTTCATGTCCTTGGCAAAGTCATTGGGCATATACCCAGAGCTGAAAGATACCTTAGAGATCACTTGATGTAACCCCCTTCCTTTACAGATATAGCCTATTGAATTTCCCCAGATCACACAGCTAGGGAGGTGCATATGTGGGATGCAGATCTCTGTCCTCTGTCTCCAAAAGCAAGCTTTTTCCACACTCCTATCTTCCTTAGCCTCAGTTTCCTCTTCTGTAAAATGGGGTTTGGACTAGATGATCATGCATATCTCTTAGAATTCTGTAGTTGATTCTTTTGTATCTAATATCCTCTGTGACCATTAGCCCATTATTGAGGAGTGAGGTAGAAGGGGACAGGATAGGACAGGAGGGCATCATCAGAGTAAGGAATTTCACAACTCAAGCTCCCAAAGGTCACTATGGGTAGATTTAGTGTATGAATACCCCTGTGGGTAGTTGAGATACTGTTGCAGGTCATGTGAGCTCAAAAGCCAGATGAACTGGGAGGTGGGGGCAGGGAGTGCAAAGCAAATCTTATGACCCTCATTTTCCACATGAGGAAGATGAGGCATAGGAAAATTAAGTGATTTTCACACATGGGTCATAACTTGGTGATGGCCTTAAACCTGAATGACTCTGCTGAGCTGTAGGCTGAGAAAAGGACTAAGGCTTCCTGTCTCTCAATCTGAGGCTTACTTTTGCTACATCCATGGGACAGTCTCAATAATGCCAGCTGTCTCAACTTGCCTATTTCCCTTCCCAGTCAATGGATAACCCAGAGTACTGACAAGATCGGGGGTGAAAAAGGATTGTAATGTTCTGTTCAGTGGTCCCGTATGTTTATAAAGAGCTTGAAATGTGGTACATGCTCATTATATACATGAACTCTCTGCCAAGACTTCAAGTATGGATTATTTTTTATTATTTTTAATGTATTTGTTTTCAGTTTTCTACAATCACTTCCATAAGTCTTCAATTTTCTCCCCCTCCCTCCCTGAGATGGCATGCAATCTGATATGGGTTCTACACATACACTCTAATTTAGGAATCCTAAATGTAACTTAATTCTAATTTATTTTTTTACTTTTTATTCCATTACTAGACTGTCCCAACCAACAATGAAAATACAAGGAGATGTTGTAAGCTGCATGCAGTAATGTGCAGGCAAGTATTTAACCACAGGTTTGGGCAGTTGAGGGGAGGAGTATGTGACCCCACACACTTATTTTAAAATAGTATTTTATTTTTTTTCCAATTGCTTGTAAAGATTGTTTTCAATATTCATTTTTATAATATTTTGAGTTTCCATTTTTTTCTCCTTTCCTTCCCTTCCCTCCCCAAGACAGCAAGTAATCTGATAGCACTTTTAAGGTTAACCTGAATTTTAACATCACTCTCATATCTAGACAACCAACAAAAGAATTAATCAAACCCTGATTTTTTATTTGTTGGTTTCTTTTCTTGAAATTTGTTGAAAATTTAAATATGAATTCTATATGTGTGAAAAAGACACAAAAACAGAGACAGAAGAAATTCTCAACTTTAAATTATCTCATTTGATTAAACTTTTCTGTAGAAAGATCACTGGACTAAGAGGAAGCAGAAATTCCTCTAATTTCTTTTTTTCATACTTGCTCTTAATAGTTTACTTTTGTTTTAAATAAGCTATATTTTTTTCTTTTTCCTTCCTCCCGCTCTTCTACCCCCTTTCTCTAATTTCCAGTGTGACCTTGGCCAAGTTACTTTAACTTTCTAGGTCTCAATCGCCTCATCTGTAAAATTAGGGATTTGGACCAGATGGCTCAATTTAATAAAACATTAAAAAATGTGTATGTATGTATGTGTGCATCCCTACTGTGTTCTTTGCACTAGGGGTACAAATTCTGAAGTAACACACACACTGCTTTCAAAGGAGTTTGCTTGGGATCTAAAGTTCAGGAAGATATGCCTATAAATAGGGATGATACAATTGACAAAGAGAGAAGTACAAAGGAGCCCCAGTTCAGGGCTGTGAGCAATCTGAGAAGGGGGAGATCATTTTCACCTGGGCTGGGGGTGTGAGGGAATGTTTCTTGGAAAAGATCAGAGGAACACAAGGTTCACTTCTGCAAGGGACCCTAAGCTTTGTTTGAAAACATGCCATGAGTGAGAAAAAAAAGAAGCCTAGAAAAGCTCAAGACTTGTCTAAAGTCACACAGCTAGTATCCAGCAAAGCCAGATTACATCCCCAAGTTTTAGCCTTCAAATAAGAAATCACTCCTGCAACAATCCCCAAGATGATAATAAGGAAGAAAGGGAAATGACCAGAATGGATGGAAGAGCCATCAGAATCTGTTGTAGGAACAGGGAATTGTGTAATAATAATACTAACAATACATTCAGATGGTAAGGGAGAGGAAGGGGCGAGGGAAGAATAATAGTCCAGTTTGGGGGGAATGCAGAGCATATGAAAGGGAAAGAATAAAATGTAAGATTAGAAAGGAGCTTGGAGTCAGTACCTGGAGAGGAGGACTGAGGTTGAAGCCTGTGGCAGTGGGCAGTGAGAAATCCTGGAGGGTTTTCTGTGGAGTAGGGATGTTATCAGAGGAGAAAACGCTCCTTGGTCTGAAGTGAGGTCTCTATATGAAAGGGGAGATGCTGGAATCCATCCTGAGGCTACAATAGCTGCCCAAGTGAAAACAGATGAAACCTTGAGCTAGCGTGATTGCTGTGGAAATGGGAAGGAGTTAGGGCAGATTTAAAAAATAAAGACATCTTTGTAACATAGTACCAGGAAGAGAAATGCTGCTGCTATTACTACTACTGCTATTAGTACTACTACTACTTCTACTGCTACCACCACCAACACCACTGCTACTACTACTACTACTGTCACTACTACTGCTACTACTACCACCATCACTACTACTACTACAACTGATACTACTCTTCCTCCTCCTCCTCCTACTAGTATTAGTAGTTATAATAATAATAGCATTTGCACAGCACTATAGAGTTTGTGAAGAGCTTCACAAAACTCACCTCATTTGAGTTTCACAAGAGCCTTTCATTTTCCAGGGTCACAGTTCTAGTGTTGCTTTTTATTTGTTATACTTAGAATTCAACAACCTTTGGAAGACTTCCTGAATCTCACTCAAATACCAATGGAGGGGCGATGGACAATGGAGGTAGGATGAAACAGAACCCAGAAGGAATTCCATAGAGGAAGAGAAGCAATGACTGCCCTCCGAGAAATATTTTAGAAGATCAGTTGAATTGCTCACTTGGAAAGAAGAAAGGAGAGGGAAAGGAGCGTGCATTTATTAAAATCTTGATACAGTCCAGGCATTGGGATAAGCATTTTACAAATATTATCACATTTGATCCTCAGAAAAAAAAACACAAACGAGGCGTTATGAGGTTGGTTCTATTATTTCCTCATTGTACAGTTGAGGAAAGTAAGGCAAGACAAAGTTTAAGTGATTTTTCCAGGGTCACACAACTAGTAAACATCTGAGACTAGATTTGAACTCAGATCCTTCTGACTCTAAGCCTAGCACTCTATCCACTGCACCCCTGGCTGGCTTAGGACAATAGGCAAACTTCCAAAGTACATGTTTGGTCTCTCAATTTTAGGACAGAGGAAAGCTTTGATCACTGAGACTACCTCCTTTGACATTCTAATGGCAATGTATGAACAAGAGACAAGCAGTATGTGCAGGTATGACTAGACATCCATCTGCATATTTGGAGGGAGAGAGGAGAGGAAGAGGAGAGGAGAGGAGGAAGAGGAGAGGACAGGAGAGGAGGGGAGGGGAGAGGAGAGGAGAGGAGAGGAGGGGAGAGGAGAGGAGAGGAGAGGAGAGGAGAGGAGAGGAGAGGAGGGGAGAGGAGAGGAGAGGAGAGGAGAGGGGAGAAGAGGAGAGGAGAGGAGAGGAGAGGAGAGGAAATGGAGAGGAGAGGAAATGGAGAGGAGAGGAGGGGAGAGGAGAGGAGAGGAGAGGAGAGGAGGGGAGAGGAGAGGAGAGGAGGGGAGGGGAGGGGAGGGGAGGGGAGGGGAGGGGAGGGGAGGGGAGGGGAGGAGAGGGGAGGAGGGGAGAGGAGAGGAGAGGAGGGGAGGGGAGGGGAGGGGAGGGGAGGGGAGGGGAGGAGAGGAGAGGAGGGGAGAGGAGAGGAGAGGAGGGGAGGGGAGGGGAGGGGAGGGGAGGGGAGGAGAGGAGAGGGGAGGGGAGGGGAGGGGAGGGGAGGGGAGGAGAGGAGAGGAGGGGAGAGGAGAGGAGAGGAGGGGAGGGGAGGGGAGGGGAGGGGAGGGGAGGAGAGGAGAGGAGGGGAGAGGAGAGGGGAGGGGGGGAGGAGAGGGGAGGAGAGGAGGAAGAGGGGAGGGGAGGGGAGAGGAGAGGAGGGGAGAGGAGAGGAGAGAAGAGGAGAGGAGAGGAGAGGAGAGGAGAGGAGAGGAGAGGAGAGGAGAGGAGAGGAGGGGAGGGGAGGGGAGGGGAGGAGAGGAGAGGAGAGGAGGGGAGGGGAGGGGAGGGGAGAGGAGAGGAGAGGAGAGGAGAGGAGAGGAGAGGAGAGGAGAGGAGAGGAGGGGAGGGGAGGGGAGGGGAGGGGAGGAGAGGAAGAAGAGGGGAGGTGAGGGGAGGAAGAAGAGGGGAGGGGAGGGGAGAGGAGAGGAGGGGAGAGGAGAGGAGAGGAGAGGGGAGGGGAGAGGAGAGGAGGGGAGAGGAGAGGAGAGGAGAGGAGAGGAGAGGAGAGGAGAGGAGAGGAGAGGAGAGGAGAGGAGAGGAAAGGAGAGGAGAGGAGAGGAGAGGAGAGGAGAGGAGAGGAGAGGAGAGGAGAGGAGAGGAGAGGAGAGGAGAGGAGAGGAGAGGAGAGGAGAGGAGAGGAGGGGAGGGGAGGGGAGAGGGAAGGGGAGAGACAGAGACAGACAGGGAAATGAAGAGGCAATTCGGGGCTGGGGGTAGTTGGGCATTGGGTAATAGGAAATTAAAGTGGAAAGTTAGGGGTATGAGGACCAAGCTTCATAGGGGTAGGATGATCAATGGGAGGAAAAGTTGAATGCTCTGCATTCAAGGTGGCTGCACATCCTGATGAAGACTCTGGTGAACCATCATGAAAACTGGATTGGAGCCTTGGATGAAGAGGCTCCAATTAAAGAGAATGATTTTAGGGCCATCTATAGAGAGGGGAAAATGAAGCCATGGGAAAGGATGAAAGAACCAAGAGAGTGGGAAGAGCCATCAAGGAAAATAAGACCCCAAACAGAACCTTTACAACATTCCTATTTGAGAGTTCCTGACAAGGACAATACAGTAAAAGTGATGCAGCAGGAACAGAGAGATGTGGGAATAGAAGCAATGGATTGGCACCTGGCATTAGAGAACTGATGTTCCATAGAGTAGGACAGTAGTAACATGTATTATTTCAGAGATTAAGAAGGATGAAGAAGAGGCATGGGGAGAGGCAGCATATTAGATTTATCAGTTGGAAAATTATTGATCTTGGAGAGAGAATTTGCCAAATTTGTATCTTGTGAGGCTTGAATGAGACAATAGGGGACAATTGGGAGTACTAAGAGTAGACTACTACGTCTATATTAAACAATGCAGAAAACAGGAAAAGAGAAATGGGACTGGGGGAGTGTTGGGTCAAGGGAAGTTTTTGTTTCTATTTTTGTTTGTTTCTATTGCTGTTGTTTTCTTTTTCCACGAACACTGGGTTTGAACTCCAGCTCTGCTTCTCAGCTCCTGTATGATTTTAGGCTACATACTTCACTTACTTCTCTAGAGCTCAGCTTCCTCATAAATATAATTATGAATTTGGATTCTGTAACATCTACATATCAATCAATCAAAAAGCATTTTTAAAGTATCTTCTCTGTGGCAGAGGTTGGCGAAGGAAGTCTAAAAAATGACAATCTGCACATAAGGTGCTTATGTTCTAATGGAAAAGATAAGAAATCATTATATAAATAGATGCCATAAATAGAGAGCACATGCATATATGCAGAGACAAATTAGCCCTTAGAACAGCTGCCAATCTCCAATCCTTTGGATTTCCATTGGGTGGTCTTATTACCGCATTATACCATATACCTGCATGGACATTCATGATTAAATGATGCTTATGCCTTGATTCAAATAAGTTAGCAAACTAGACTTTACCCTGCTCTAAGATAGTCAAAACTAGGATCCCCAAGGGAAATGGTCTTTTCTCTGCAAATGCAATTCTGGAATGTGACCTACAATCTGGAGTCAGGAAATATCTATCACATCTCTAGCACTTACATTTTCTAGTATAGGAGTCACAAGCTCCCTAGACTTCATTTAACCTCCTTTGTCAAATAGAGCTAATAAAACACACTATTGCACAGGCTTGTCATGAGGTGAATAATTTCTAACTCTGAAGCTTTATTAAAAATCTGAGTAATGATACCTTCCAGTTCACAAAAAACCCAGAAAAATCTTTGTCTTAATCCTCTTGCCTCCCCCATAAGACTCTTAAAATATGTGTGTATATGTGTGTGTGTGCGTGTATACATATATGTACAAGTTACCAAGGATTTTTTTTAGGAGCTGCTAACTGATCATTGAAGTTTAGACTTATGAGATGGAACCAAAATATAAGCAAATTGGGCACATTTGTGATTGTGGACAATTAGCAGGACCTCCATATGTGCATTCTCCTCAAACATCTTGCTTGCCCCATCCATCAACCGGTTGGCTGAGAGCTTTCCTTCTCCTTTTGCTTCCCACCAAACTGGATTCATATGGACTTCTCCACCATGGCACTAAAAGGGCCCCTCATCCTCCTCCCCCTTCTTTTAGTCACCTTCCTTGTTAGGTTATGAGCTCAGAGATGGCACGGACCACCTTGCTTTCTTGAATTTGCATCCGCAGGCACAGTTCCTGTCACATCATGGGGCCATGCTTTTGATGTCCACATCCTGAGCTAATTATCTCCCATAACTGTTCTGCCTCCATGATCTCAACTTTCGAAATTCCTCTTGGTGATCATACGCTACTCTCCTTCCACAGTTCCTTCTATCTCACTTCTCTTCAACCAAGTGACCCCTAGTCCCTTTACCCTTGCTAGTTCTCTATCTCCCCACCTCTGGCCTAACATTTTCATCTTCTTGTTGGAGACAGACTGCACTCTTCTTGCTTTGATTTCCTTGCCTTCTTGTCCAGTTAAGCTTTATGATTTGACAACTACGAACACCGGACCATCCCGACCATCTGCCTTTCTCTCTTCCTACAGACCTGCTATCGAACACTGATGATAAAAGGTACTCAGTTGGGTCCATTACAAATGCATGTCATTCAATCTCCCTGGGCTCTCACTGTTGTCTGGCAATGTCACTATTCTTCCCAGATCACTGATCATGATCGCTATAGAAGCTGCCCTAAACTTGTGTGTCCTCCTCTCGGGCTTTTGGTACCATGTCTCTTTTTCCTGGGAAACTTCACTATTATTCATTTTAAAAAATTGAGGCCACCCATTGTGAAATCCCT
Source organism: Bettongia penicillata ogilbyi (assembly GCA_023548195.1). Taxonomy (NCBI): domain Eukaryota; kingdom Metazoa; phylum Chordata; class Mammalia; order Diprotodontia; family Potoroidae; genus Bettongia; species Bettongia penicillata. Next base: position 27,263 of record JAJHZJ010000720.1, on the reverse strand, counting down.
CTTAATATTTTGTTCCACACATCACAAACCCTCTAAACCATCCCTTCTCTCCTAATTTATAATATTTTTATCAAAGATAATTCTCTAATTTGTTCCCATAATCTTATCCCTGTCCATTCCCTCTGATAAATTCCCCTCCTTGATCATTCTCTTTATGTCTCAACTTCAGTCTCTCCCCATACTCTGATTCCTTCCTTAGTGCCTTAAGACATACCTAGGTCTCTTCCACCCTTAAATTACTTTCACTTGACTTTTCTCCTTTTCATTATAAAGCCCCTGGAAAGAGCCAATTATACTGATTGCCATCAATTACTGCCCTTGCTCATCTCCTTGTCATCTGGCTTTCAACACCAGAACTTGACTGAAACAGCTCTCTTCAAGAGTACCAATTATCTACCAGCTGCCAAATCTACTGGTTTTTTTCTCTTTCCATATCTTTCATGACTTCCCTGAAGGGTTTGGCACTGTTGACCACTGCTTCTTCTTGGATCTTCTGTCATCCTTGGCTTCCATGACTGATTTCTCTTACTTTTCATCCAATTTGCCAGGCTTCTCCATTCCAGGCTCCTTTGCTGTACCATCATTAGTCTATCACTATTTAGAGTGTGGGTGTACCCCAGGTCTCTGACCTGTATTCTCTTCCCTTTTCTCTCTAAACTATCTCATTTAGTGATCTCATTACCCTCCATAGCTTCAGTGATCACTCCTATGCAAATGATTCCCAAGTCCATATAGCCAGTTGTAATTTCTCATCCCACATTGCCAACTGCACAATGAATATCTATACCTCCAGAGAATTGCAAATTCAACATTGTTTATTGTTGCTTAACTTAAATCTGCTCCTCTCCCACATCTCTTTTTTGACCAAGGATGCCACCATCCTCCCAGTCACCCAGAGGAAGACTTTTATGCTCTGTGGGGAAAAAGTCCCAACTTTAAATTGCAGGTTGCCATTTCATTCCCATTTTAAAACAGATACAAATACTCATCCACATTTAGGCTTATTAACAGCAAATACATCTTAATATTGATATTAGATACCCTCCTCCATAGTCAATCTTCAATTCATTAATATGGAGAAATCCCCACAGGTAAACTCTATCCAACAAGGAACATTGATAACCCATCTGTAAATTACAGTCTTAGAGAGTTGAGTGTAGTGATGAAAAGGTAAGTCATTTGCTCATGTTTACACAAGTAACATATGACAGGTTAAATTTGAATTCAGATCTTGGTGTCTACTATACTATGCTGCTTCTCATAGTACATTTTATCCAAACACATACACACACACACACACACCACAATACTGCTTCTGTACAGTAAAAGCTCACTGATTCAAAATACTTGAATAAATGATAAGACTGAATTATCAGCCCCTATAATAGAAAGATGGTTTAGGAGAAAGGGAATCAGAAATGAGGGAAAAGGCAGCATAGTTTCATTAGGAAGAGATACAATTAGATAAAATTCATTTCTTTCCCCTTCCTTTCCTCCTCTTCTCTTCCTCCTTGTCCTTCTTGTTCTTATAATTACTATTGTAGTCAGTAATGTCAGTAAACTTACAGATAGTTTAGTAAAGCTTTTAATAAAGTATCTAATATTGTTGTGGATAAGGAATGAAATGGATCACATGAGAACAAAATAAGATGCATTCAAAACTGTTTGAAAGGCCAGACCAAAAAAAAATGGTTGTTATTGGCCAATGCCTACATGACAGGAGGTCTCCAGTGGATTACCCCAGGGATCTGTGGTTGGTTGTGTGGTATTTATCATTTTCATTGGTGATTGAGAAAAAGGCAGAGATGATAACTTAGAAAATGTACACTGAAACCAAACTGAACAACTCAACACACTGGAAGAGAATTCAAATCTGACATTTTGACAGGCTAGAGCCAAAGACTGAATCTGAGAAGATAAATATCAATAAGGATAACTATAAAGTCTTGGACTTGGGTATAAGAAAAATCAATTTTCCAAATACAAGATAGGGGAGGCTTGAATGGAGGACAATGACTATGAGCAGAGCTTGGAATTTGAGTTTCCTGGAAGGCCAATATAAGCAGAGCAATATGGGAGCCACCATCAATGTGATCTTTGGCTCCAGTAAGAGACTGCTGGCTTCCATGAATAGTTTGCTGATAAGTCTACTGGCCTCTCTCCTGATGATATCACATCTAGAGTGCTGTATCCAGTTCTAGTTGAAGAAAGACATTAATACTGTCGAGCTTGTCCAGAAAAGAGCAGTAAGGATGGCCAAAGGCCTTGAGTCCCTGTCTGAGAAGAGTGGCGAATTGAACTAAAGGTGTTCCTACCAGAGAAGACGAGACTTATGGGAGTAACCAGTCCTGGTCAGAATTAATTTTACTTTGTTTGTTCGCTGCTCCATCCCATCCCTCACCCCCAATTCACCAGGGCCATGTCAGAAGCCATTGGTAGATGTCTCAAAGAGACCAATTTAGGTCACATGCCAGGAAATACTCACATTGAGAGCTGTCTCAAAGTGAAATGAGCCACCCAGAGACATAGTGGTCTCCCTCTCGTTGGAGATTTTTAAGCAAAGGTAGGGAAAGAAAAGAGATCCTTTTCAGAAATGGTTTCAACTTCTTGACTGCTGAGTTCCCATTCATCTCTTAAATTCTGTGATATTTAACTTTCCTTAAGATAGTGACTTACCAAGTCAGAGGTAAGACTTGGACCCCAGTTCTCTAAAATCCAAGACCACCTATCAATCCCAGAAATGAGGTTCTAATAATAGCTAGGACACATACAGCACTTTAAAGTATGCCTGTTTTTTAGATATATTATTTTATTTGGTCATCCCAACAACTCTGTGAGCTAGGTACTATTATCATACTCCTTTTACAGATGAGGAAACTGAGACTGAGAGAAGTTATATAACTTGCCCAAGGTCACATAGTTAGTAAGTATCTGAGGTACATTTTGAATTCAGTTCTCACTAACTCCAAGTTCAGAGGTCTATACTCTCAGGTTCTCAAGAAAGGGCATATGACTTCAGCAAAAGAATGCTAAACCCAAGTGAAATCAGCACAATACTGTTAGTAGTTCAGTGTGCTCATTCCCCATAATGGAGCCGCATTGGGCTCCGAGAAGATGATCCAGTCAATTAATAGACGTGCCCAGATAAGTGTCTCTCAGTAAATGGCTGCCGAGTTGATGGCCATTCCTCCACAGAATGATTTTTTTTGTCCCTGTAGATTTTTTTCTTCCTCTTCTTAATGATAATTCTCATTTTAAAGAGAACTCATTAGTGAAGTAATTATGTCCTCTGCCTCTGTAATCAGAGCCCAATTTTCTAAAAATCTAAAATTGTCTCTCCTCAAAAAACAAAATTCTCTCATCCACCCCCTCAAGCAGTGCTAGACATTTTCTCAAAGCACAATTTGTTCTGAACTTGGGGTATTCACTCTGAGAGTGTTCCAGACATTGTAAATCTTCTGGGGCATGGATCTGCTGCCAAAAATGACAGGTTTTCTTTTCTAGCTGGTGTTTGGAGGGTGAGAAGTGAAACAATGGACCTGTGCAACTTTTGGTGGCCTTTCCAACTAGGAAGTGGGATCAACACAGAACACTGAGGAGCAGACCCCTGTAGTAACCAGAACTAGATGTTGTTTATGAAAGGACTCTGAGTAAACACTTGATGCTGAGAACCTGTAGAATTACAGAATTTTAAGGGGCCTCCGAGGTTCTCTCTACTAATCCTTAACTCAACCAGAATCCCTGATAAAGGGTCATCCTTGGCTTGAAAACCTCAAGTGGGGACTTGACATTTCCAAAGGTAATATCATCCACTTTTAGGATGATTCTGATTATTGAGATTATAATGATTTTCTTTGATTCATCTTCAATTTCCCTGTTTGTGATTTCCACCCATTGCTTAGCTGTGTCTTCTGGGTCCAAATAGATTATGTTTACTCCCTGTCACCCATGATAACCCTTTAATCTCTGAAAACAGCTATTACATTCCACCTCCACCCCCATGGGTCTTCTCTACACCACACACTCCTACTTCCTTTAATCAAGCCTCATTTATCAGGAACTTGAAGTCCTTCACCCTCTTGGAGAGTATCCAGAGAAGGACAGTGTCCTTCCTAAAATATGGTTCCCAGCTCAATACTCTGTAAATGATCCAGCCATAGCAGAAAACAATAGACCCATTACCTCCTGGGACAATAGGACCACCTGATCCTGGGCATGCTTCATTAAGTCAAGCTTTTTAGGTTGTCAGCACACATTGCTGACTCATACTGACCTTTCAGTTCACTAAGACTCCCAGGTCTTTTTCAAACATGCTGTTGTCTAACATGCTTCCCTTATCTCGTGTTTGTTGGGCTGTTTTATTTTTAACCTAAGTATCAAGCTTTACAATAATTTCCATTTAACTTCCAGTTATTTAAATGAGGTCAACCAGAGGACTTGTCTCTTCCACATTGGCCAGAAGCAAGAGTGAGGCAATTTTCATGTAGAGTAACTGTTCTTTTTTCCATCATGCAGTGTGGGAGGAAAAGCCTTAGTTGGCTGGCTCTGCTTCTGACTAGAAAGTCCCTTTACTCTCTGGAGCTACCCTGTTCAATGCCTGAAGAAGATTGGAAGGTACATGGAAATCAAAGGGGAATGATGATCTGGAGAACAGCTCTTACTGAGGGGAGAGGCCTGGGGATTTACCAAAAGCATCTTTACCCATGATGGTACATCATGTACAGGCCTTCACCAAATGCTGCTTGGTTAGGTCTCACTGCTCTGTAATGCATTCTTTTTTTTTTTTTTGTTTTATTTCATTTTTATTTCTGATAACACATGTCTCTAGAGACATAATCCTGTACTTAATGAACTGAAATGAATAGCTGCTTAAAGGGATCCCATAGTCTTCTAGGTCATTGTGTCACTGGATAGTATGATTTAAAAAATCTTGCACCATGTTTTGGATCTCTCAGGATCTCCTTAAAATTTATAGCCTTTATCATTGGATATTGTGTTCTGTTTATAAATCCTTTTCCAAAAATATTGTACAAATATGGTTTCTTATTTTATGAATATATTAGAGCATCAGAATCATAAATTTAAATTCTGATCTTTATGGTTTAATATTATAACATAGCATTTTTTACAAAACCACTTTAAAGTCTGATAAGATCTGATGTGTTTGATGTGTGTTTTTTTATTTTTATTTTTTTTATTTTGTTTTTTAATAAAAATTTAATTATTTAACTTTTTACATTCATTTTCACAAAATTTTGGTTTCCAAATTTTCTCCGCTTTTCTCCCCTCCCCCCACCCCAATACACCAAGCAATCTAATTTTCCTTATCACCAATCTGCCCTCTCTTCTATCATCCCTCCCTTCTCTTGTGCCCATCTTCTCTTTTGTCCTGTAGGGCCAGATGACTTTCGATTCCCCGTTAACTGTATTTCTTATTTCTTGATAGCAAGAACAATACTAAACAGTTGTTCCTAAAACTTTGAGTTCCAAATTCTTCCCATGCCTCCCTCCCCACCCATTCCCTTTGGGAAGGCAGGTAGTTCAATATAGGCCCTATCTGTGTGGTTTTGCAAATGACTTCGATAATAGTCATGTTGTGTAAGACTAACTCTATTTCCCTCCATCCTATCCTGCCCCGCAAATGTTTCTATTCTCTCTTTTGATCCTGTCCCTCACCAAGTGATGACTTCAAATTGCTCCCTCCTCCCATTGCCCTCCCTTCCATCATTCCCCCCCCTTGCTTATCTCCTTCTCCCCCACTTTCCTATATTGTAAGATAGGTTTTCATACCAAAATGAGTGTGCATTTTATTCCTTCCTTTAGTCAAATGTGATGAGGGTAAATTTCTTGTTTTTTTTCTCAGCTCAACTCTTTTTCCTCCACTAAAAAGTCTCCTACTTGCCTCTTGAATGAGATATAATTTACCCCATTCCATTTCACCCTTTTTCCTCCCACTACATTTCTCTCTCACCATTTACCTTAATTTCTTTTAAGATATGGTCCCATCCTATTCACTTCACTCTGTGCTCTCTGTCTCTGTATGTGCGTGCATGTGTGTATGTGTGTGTGTGTGTGCATGCGTGGACATGTGTGGTCCCACCAACTACCCAGATACTGAAAAATTTTAAGAGTTACAAATATTGTCCTTCCATGTAGGAATGTAAACAGTTCACTTTTGGTAGTCCCTTATGATTTCTCTTTGCTGTTTCCTTTTTCATGCTTCTTCTCATTCTTGTGTTTGAAAGTCAAATTTTCTTTTCAGCTCTGGTCTTTTCATCAAGAATGCTTGAAAGTCCTCTGTTTCATTGAAAGACCATATTTTCCCCTGAAGTATTATACTCAGTTTTGCTGGGTAGGTGATTCTTGGTTTGAGTCCTAGTTCCATTGACTTCTGGAATATCCTATTCCATGCCCTTCAATCCCTTAATGTAGAAGCTGCTAGATCTTGAGTTATCCTGATTGTATTTCCACAATACTGGAATTATTTCTTTTTAGCTGCTTGCAATATTTTCTCCTTGACCTGGGAATTCTGGAATTTGCCCACAATGTTCTGAGGAATTTCTCTTTTTGAATCTCTTTCAGGTGGTGATCGATGGATTCTTTCAATACTTATTTTGCCCTCTGGTTGTAGAATATCAGGGCTGTTTTCCTCGAAAATTTCATGGAAGATGATGTCTAGGCTCTTTTTTTGATCATGACTTTCAGGTAGTCCCATAATTTTTAAATTGTCTCTCCTGGATCTATTTTCCAGGTCAGTTGTTTTTCCCATGAGATATTTCACATTCTCTTCCATTTTTTTTCATTCTTTTGGTTTTGTTTGGTGATTTCTTGGTTTCTCAGAAAGTCATTAGACTCCATCTGTTCCATTCTAATTTTGAGAGAACTATTCTCTTCAGTGAGCTTTTGAACCTCTTTTTCCATTTGGCTAATTCTGCTTTTGAAAGCATTCTTCTCCTCATTGGCTTTTTGAATCTCTTTTGCCAATTGAGTGAGCCTATTTTTCAAGGTGTTATTTTCTTCAGCATTTTTTTGGGTCTCCTTTACCAAGGTATTGACCCGTTTTTCATGCTTTTCTTGTATCTCTCTCATTTTTCTTCCCAGTTTTTCCTCCACCTGTCTAACTTGCTTTTCAAAATCTTTTTTGAGCTCTCCCATGGCCTGAGCCCACCCGACATCCCCCTGGGATGTCTGGGATACAGAGGCCCTGATCTCCACGTCTTTCCCTGATGGTAAGAATAATTCCTCATCATCAGAATTGAAAGGCGGGAACATCTGAACCCCATCAAAGTAGCTTTCTATAGTCTTATTTTTCTTCCCTTTTCTGGCCATTTTCCCAGCCAGTTACTTGACTTCTGAGATTCCTGTCCACCCCTGCCTAGATCCTCCCAGCTAGTGCTTGGGGTCTGAGATTCAAATGGGCTTTCCGTGGTGGGCAGGGCTGCTATTCAATGTGAGCTTAAGTTCTGGTGCTCAGGTGGGGGCAGGGCCGCCTCTCAGGCTCAGTTCCCTCAGGGGCTTTATGCAGAGACCTTAAGTAATGGAGCAGGTGGGGGCAAGGCCATCTCCCAGGCTCAGTTCCCTCAGGGGGTTTATGCAGAGACATTTGGTAATGGCCCTGAACTTCTGCCTGCTGCTCTTGGAGCTGCTGCTGCCTCCGATGCTGCCTCTGCCACTGCCTCTCGAGGGGGCCTGAGTCACGGAGGCACCCTGCTCCCCTCTTGGCCAGCCCGGACGTCTGTCTCACTGACCTGTAGCGCCTGTGGGTGGAGGGACCTTCCCGGCCGCGGGAGGTTCCGTCCCTGAAGCCTGCTCGGATCTGCTCCTCTGGGGCCGCGTGGCCAGGACAGCACAGGGGTGGACTCCACTGTCCAGAGCGCAATGGACCCCTGGGGACAGCTCTCCAGGGCTCTTTGGAATGGAAATCTTTTCCACTGTGTTTCTGCATGCCTTGCAGTGCTCCAGAATTTGTGGCAAGTTCTTGTTGCAGGAAATATATGGGCTGTGGGTTCAGAGCTAGCATACATGAGTCTTTCTACTCTGCCATCTTGTAATGCATTTTCAAGGCAGCCCAGCCCCTCCCAGGAAGAAAAACTACAAACTACAAACATAAGACAGATGTGAATTACCGAAGGACTTAGCAAAACTGCTATTAAAAACTGGGTGTTCCAATTAAACAAAATAGAAACACAAATTCTCCCCATCCCACCCTCACAAAAACAAGAAAACCCTTAACATTTTTCAAGTCTCTACACTTGGACTGTTCTTATTCCCCTCTGAATGCACAGGAAGAATGACTATCTGATTACTTCTTCTCTCCCTTTTCTCTATAATATAAGCTTCTGACTCCGTCTCCTTGACTTGGTCTCCTCCCAGTGTGATACAAAGAGAAAATTGGTCCCAGAAAAAGTAGACAAACTGATTCAGGGCTAAGCATCCTGGCTGTCACCTTTCACTGGCAGGCCAGTTCAGTTAGAGAAGGCCAGATATCACAAGCCTGGCTTAAAGGTCAAGTCACGAAACAGAAGCTCACCTCTTCTTTTCCTTCTTCTTCCTTTCTCTTCCCTTCCCTTTCCCTTCTTTCCCTTTTCCTTCCCTTCCTTTTCTCTTTCCCTTTCCCTTTCCTTTCCTTTCCCTTCCCTTCCCATCCCATGCCAAGTTTGCTCATAAGAATTTTTGCATGCCACATAAAACACAGGCATTTGGTCTCTCTCCATATGAACTCAGTGGAATTGTAAATTAAATTCATTGAGAGAAATGTATCATTCCTATCTTCTGCAACATTGACTCTTCCAGAGACACTCCTCCATCTAGCTGAGGATCTCAGGGCTTAATTTTCCCCAAAAAGTGTGTGTGTGTGTGTGTGTGTGTGTGTATGTGTGTCTTTGTGTCAATGAGTACACGCATGCATATGAGTGACTGTGAGTAAGTGGATCATTTTATGTTAGGTTTTGGATCCCTAATGTATAAGATTATGACTGGGATATTGTAAGCACTAAATAAATGGTTGCTGATTGATTGATTGGGGGTGGGATGGGAAGTGGGGAATCAAGCCAGCAGTTCTCCAAACGTTAGAGCTCTTAGATATTCTCCAAATGGAATTTTTAAAAAAGGTCTATGTGTATACATTTGTATGAGTGTATGCATTATATGTGTGCATGTATATGCATGTATCTGTGTGTGTATGTGTGTATGTGTGCACACATCAGCATCAAGGGCCCTGAGTTGTGCCAATATATACACATGCATTTATGCAGATATATATCTATATCTGTCTGTGTTAGTATAAGTGGAAGTTCTTTTACCCCCTTTTGTCAATGTATGAACTGGTTCATTGTCTAGTTCCCTAGTGTCCCTCTATGAGAAAGGAAGCAAAGCACAGGAAAGACAGGGCTCCATTCTTCTCAGTCAATTCTTATGTCCCTGACATGGTCACCGGATTCTGCTCCTTCTGTATTGAGGCAGACAGGTTGAAAATGTAAGTGATCCCTGTTCAAATCTCTCCAAATGCTCACTCCCCCACTTCTGCCTAAAGGGGATGCAGAGAAACATGTCCTTTCTTTGTAAAATAAAGGATGGTCATATTAATTGGAATGCTGGCATTTGAACAGTCAGAGACAAAAAGGCAAAAAGTGATATACTGGAATATACTAAGTGATATACTGGAAAAAGGGGAGGGTATGGATAATATGAGAATGAAAATTCTCAGTTATATCTTTAATGTCATTGACAAAAGTAGCCCTTCTAGGGATACACATTCCAACCCAGTTATGCCTGCCCACTTTGAACAGTTCTTGTCCACGTCTCTAAGTATCCCTCCAAAGGGTCAGTACTGAGGAACTACACACAATATTTTGGTGACCTGAAGGCAAAGGGAAGTTTCAAATAGCTTGAGAATAATATGAGGGGGAAAAGAATAGGGAGAATTGGGAAAGGGACAAGGATAATAACAAGAGGAGGTGGCACGAAGGAGGTGGCAGCTGAATGAAGTCTTGTAGGAAGATGAAGATGCAGAAAGAGAAGTGGAAAGAGCGAGCATTTATGACCTGGACTATTGGCCACAGGGAGGTGGGTGATGGCATGGTGAAAGAAATCTAGTTAATCATCTGTGCTAAAACATAGAATATATGAAGGGGAGAAGGGATAGTGGAAAAAATTCAGTAAGATAGGTTGCAATTCTACAATTATGAAATTATAATCTTCAAGGTCTGGCTAGGGAGCTTGTCTTTTGTCATAGAGCTATTGGAAGCCACTGGAACCTTTTGAGCAGATGATGATGATGATGATGGTGATGATGATGTTGATGATGGTGATGATGATGACGATGGTGATGATGGTGATGATGATGATGATGGTGATGATGATGATGGTGGTGATGATGATGATGATGATGATGGTGATGATGATGTTGATGATGGTGATGATGATGATGATGGTGATGATGATGATGATGATGATGGTGATGATGGTGATGATGATGATGATGATGGTGATGATGGTGATGATGATGATGATGATGGTGATGATGATGATGATGGTGATGATGATGATGGTGGTGATGATGATGATGGTGATGATGATGATGATGATGGTGATGATGATGATGATGGTGATGATGATGATGGTGATGATGATGATGATGATGGTGATGATGATGATGATGGTGATGATGGTGATGATGATGATGATGATGGTGATGATGATGATGATGATGGTGATGATGGTGATGATGATGATGATGGTGATGATGGTGATGATGATGGTGATGATGAGGATAGATAACATTTACATTTACATAGTGGGTTAAAGTTTGTGAAGTATTTTATAAATATTTCATTTGACCCTCATAACAACCTAGGGGGGTAGGTTGTATTATTATTATTATTAATTATTATTATTTTACTGATGAGGAAACTGAAGCAAAGAGAGATTATGTGACTATGTAGTTAGCAAGATTTGAAATCCCATTACACTGACTCCAAGCCCAGCACTCTAAACACTGCACCACCTTCCAATAGGAAGAAAATACTGGAAAAGTGAGAGGCTGGAGGCAGTGAGAGTAGTCATTGCTATTATAATAGCTTGGAGAAGAAATAATATGCTTAACTCCAACACTAAAAGTTGAGTGGAAAGAGTAGGTCAGATGTGTAGGATAGGAGATATATATATATATTATATATAATATATATACATATATATATACTTGTATATAGATTATATGTAGAAAGAATATATAGAATATGTACATTATATATATACATATATATATATACACACATATATGCATCAACATAGAGATGTATGGATGTATGTACTGAAAAACATTTTCCTGAAAATGAGTTCATAGACTGTGGTACATTATCAAAGGGATTGAAGTAAAAAAAAATCTACACTATTATGAGAATAAAATAAACATAATGGCCATTAAAACAAACCCTAAGGATTTGTAGCAGTTATTACCTAGCTCAGGCTCTGGAGAAGTCAGAAAACCTACCTTTCTCCTTCCACTGGCTAAGTGAGGGATTGTAGGTACGGAATCTCATTTCTCACTGGCACACATGGTCTCTGTGCGATTGGTCTTGCTGTTTCTACCTGGTTTTAAGGGAAAGCTCAGTGTATGTGTGTGTGAATGTGTGTGTGCAGTTTTCCGTGAATTAAAAATAAACGCATTAATAAAATATTAGTTTCCAAGCACAAAATAATGACTGAAGAAACAGTAAGAAGAAATGGCAATCACAATGGAGAAAGACCATAGTCCCCACGCAGGAGGTGAGACAGAAGCCTATTCCACATGTCCTAGATCTAGAAGGTGCCTCAGTCTATTGATACCTCAGAACCAGTCAAAGAATGAGGATTTATTTGATTAGGAACTATCTGCATAGAAATTATAATTGTATCCATGGAAACATGTGATAGAGAGGAAAGAGAGAGAAGTCCCAGGATAGTACCTTGGTTAGTGGTTTGATACGGATGAGGAATTAGAAAAGGAGAATTGAGAATGGTCAGATAGACAGGGGGAGAACCAGGAAAGAATAGAATCTTGAAAACTTTGGAAGGAGAGAGTATCAAGGAAAATATGGTTATCAGCAATGTCAAATGATACAGAGAAATCCTGAAGAATGAAGATTGAAAAATGGCAATTCATTATATTTGGCATTTAAGAAATCGTTAACAATTTTGGAGCATTTAGTCTTAGTCAAATGATGAAGCTGGAAGGCAGATTGCATAAAACAGGATGAAAGTAGAGGGCATGGTATTGAATTGAAAAGGAAGGATTTAGGCATTTAGGATAATATTTAGAAGGAATGGTTGATCAAGTGGAAGTGTTTTCTAAAAAAAATAAAAATGAAAGAAGCATGGTAGCATGTGTAGGCAGCAGGGAATTTCTGACAGCTAAAGAGATTCTAAAGTTAAAGGATGGATGGGAGAGAGGTAGGTCACATTTGTAGACAATTCATAAGTGGGCTTCTTTTGGCTTATATGATTAATAGGGCAGAGAACGATCCATATATCAAAAGAGTCAAACCTGTCTAAGGTACTGAACTTTTCAGAGCAGAAATCCTAGCTGGTGGCAAAGCAATTCAGCAAATAAATCTCAGCATGGTACATAGTAGATAACAAATAAAAATTGAATGAAAAAAAACAGATGCCAGATAAAGATCAGAAGATATTCACAGAGATCATAGAGCAGCTCACTAGAGATTATCCAGCAGGGATTAGAGACATTCAGAAAAAAAGTGGCATGATCAAATCTCCACAGTATCCAAAGGGCTTTTCAGGGGTAGGGGAGTGAATTTCCCTGGTGGCTTATGCTTCCTGCCTAAATATTATATATTTTGACCTTTTAAATGTGTTCCTGGGCTATATGGGCTTCCTGTGAGTAATACATTCTCCAATGGTGTTATAGGACAATGTTCATCTATGTGTGGGTGGGAATTATTCTTGTCAGTTTGTGATTGTGTTGATTAAATGTCTTACTGTGAACTAATGTCTCTTTCAATTGACTTCATGCAAAAAGAATGTCCTTAGGGCTCATGAGTTGTGTTTTGGGATATATATTGAATCACAAAGTGCTTCAGATCTCTAGTAGATAATTTTATTTTTGAAAGAATGATGTATGGATAGGAGAGTCAGATCTCAATTTTTCAAGTAAGAGTTTCCAGCTTGGTAGGAAGGTGAAGGTCACCTTCATACCCTGATGAGGCTTTCATGTTGGTATCCTTAGTTAATATCTAGCCCCTGCTCACGTGTACTTTTCCTTAGGTCACTGCTCTATGAAAAGAAAACTAGTAGCCCCATGACAGCTAAGCAAGATATTCAATATCCCCTTCTCTGTTCTGAAACACTCCCATTTCCAAGAAATTTCTGTGGTCTGGCTTGGACTCCTCCCTGTAAGGAGTCAGATCCAAGAAGTGTGGGTCAAATAAGAATATAGATGGAGAGCAAGGAGGTGGAGAAGCACTCCATTTGAGACTCAGCACTGATTCTGTTCTAGTTCTATGGTGAGCCTTTTGAGCACTGGTCTGCAGAATTCTGAATGTGAAATTATGGGACTGCCTCAACTGGAAGGTGTGATAGTGGAAGTAATGACCAGAAGAATGGCAAAACCTAGTGACAGTGGTCTAGTGTGTGCATGTGTGTGCACGTGTGTGTGCACATGTGTATGTTTGTATGTGTATGAAATCTGATCTTCAGCTTCTAAAAAAGTAATGCAAATGTTATATTATTTTTTTATGTTTAAAAGATGAGGTAATTGAGATCAAATGAGATGAGAGATGAGATCAAATCACTGGCCCAGGGTTACAGCTAATAAATGTCTAGGAGAGAATTTGAATCCAGGTCTTTCTGACTCTGGATCCATGAAACATGCAGTTCTATTAAATAACATACACTAGAGAGACTCTTGAAGAAAAAAAGGAGAAATGGAACAGACTCTGACCTTCCTTGTAATCTCATCCCCCTATTGTGCTGGAAAGAAGGGGTATATTAATTATAAATAGATCTAGTTCCCATCCATAAGCAGAGAGACAGAGAGAGAGAGAGAGAGAGAGAGAGAGAGAGAGAGAGAGAGAGAGAGAGAGAGAGAGAGAGAGAGAGAGAGAGAGAGAGAGAGAGAGAGAAATGGATGGCAAAAATGGATGAATAAATAAATATGAATGAACAAATTAATAGAAAAATGAATGAATGTGATTTCTCTCCAAGAACTAATATTATATTAGGGGTTACAATTTATACACTTCTAGGTATAATACGAGGTTGAACGAGATAGAAAGCAAAGGGAGTTGTATCTAGGAATATTTGTGGAGAGAACTACCTGATAGAGGTAATAAGGAGTTTCCCAGAGGAGGAGCCACTTGAGCTTAGCCTTGGAACAAGAGGACTTGGAAGGAGAGAAATGAGAAGGCTCAGTGTTCTCACCATCGGGGATAACTTATATGAACCCAGAGCAGGGCATGGCTCATCGCATCAGCTAATGACCCATTTTAACTACAAGGCAGATTATATGAATGCAAATAATATGAAATCAGGCTAGACAAAGACATTGGAGCCAGCTTGTTCAGGGTGTTAACTTAGAGTTGTCTAGAAAAAGAACAGACTGGCTAACAAAGCAGCAAGCTCTCCTCCACTGCAAATGTCGCCAATGACTTGAATAAGGACTTATATGACATGTTTATCCAATTTTCAGATGACAAAAAGCTGGAAGGAATAGTTAATAAGTCGACAGGCAGAGTCTGCCTCCAAAAAGATCTTGACAGAATAGAATGATGGGCCAACTCTAATATGACAAAATTTAATGGGGATAAATAAAAAAAATTCATTTGAATCTAAAACTCTAGCTCCATAGATATATATATGGTGAGAAAGAGATGAGATAGTTAGACAACAGTTCACGTGATTAAGAAAAATAACTGGAGATGTTGGGGAATATCAAGTTCATTATTATCACAATCCACCTTGCCACTTATAGGTCTTTGGAACAAGACCTCTAGAGATGACAACCTAGAGGAGCTGACATGGTCCATTTTAGAATTCCCACCATGGCGATCTGATTTTTTGATTGGTTGGAATCCATTATATCTACACGGCCTCCAACATGACCATGCTTCATCCTGGCCATACTTAGCAACAGTCCTGAAACTCCATACACATTTCTGTCACTCACTCTTACTTTCCACTTTTTTTCTGTGGAGAGAGTCATACAATCAATATGACCATTGCTTCTGGAAGGAGTGTATCATCTGGAAAGACCATGGATTCATTCATCATCCTTGGGCATCTGGATCCTAGTCTTCCTTTTCTTGGTCAGCAGCCCCTACTTCCATTACGATGAAGGCTTCTTGAGAGCAGATGGAATAACTTCAGTCTCTGTGTCCCCAGTATTCAGGACAGTTCCTGTAATATAATAAGTGTTTAAATAAAGGCTGTACTTGCATGTATTAATATGAGTCAACTCAATGACAGGGAAGTCTCAAAAAAAAATGCCGTCTTGTCCTGGACTTCATCAAATGAAGTATGGTTTCTCCTTTATTTATTTTTTTATTTATTTAACTTTTTACATTCATTTTCACAAAATTTTGGTTTCCAAATTTCCTCCCCTTTTATCCCCTCCCCCACCCCAATACACCAAGCAATCTAATATTCCTTATCACCAATCTGCCCTCTCTTCTATCATCCCTCCCTTCTCTTGTGCCCATCTTCTCTTTTGTCCTGTAGGGCCAGATGACTTTCGATTCCCCATTAACTGTATTTCTTATTTCGTGATAGCAAGAACAATACTAAACAGTTGTTCCTAAAACTTTCAGTTCCAAATTCTTCCCATCCCTCCCTCCCCAACCATTCCCTTGGAGAAGGCAGGCAAATCAATATATGCCCTATCTGTGTAGTTTTGCAAATGACTTCCATAATAGTCGTGTTGTGTAAGACTAACTGAATTACCCTCCATCATATCCTGCCCCTCATTGTTTCTATTCTGTCTTTTGATCCTGTCCCTCCCTGAGTGTTGACTTCAAATTGCTCCCTCCTCCCAGTGCCCTCCCTTCCATCATCCCCCCCTTGCTTATCTCCTTCTCCCCCACTTTCCTGTACTGTAAGATAGGTTTTCATACCAAAATGAGTGTGCATTTTATTCCTTCCTTTAGTTAAAAGTGATGAGGGTAAACTTCTTGTTTTTTTTTTTCTCAGCTCTCCTCTTTTTCCCTCCACTAAAAGGTCTCCTGCTTGCCTCTTAAATGACATATAATTTACCCCATTCCATTTCACCCTCTTTCCTCCCCCTACCTTTCTCTCTCACCATTTACCTTAATTTCTTTTAAGATATGGTCCCATCCTATTCACTTCACTCTGTGCTCTCTGTCTCTGTATGTGCGTGCATGTGTGTATGTGTGTGTGCATGCGTGTACATGTGTGTGTGTGATCCCACCAACTACCCTGAAATATGTACATGTGTGTGTGCGTGTGTGTGTGGTCCCACCAACTATCCAGATACTGAAAAATTTTAAGAGTTACAAATATTGTCTTTCCATGTAGGAATGTAAACAGTTCACTTTTGGTAAGTCCCTTATGACTTCTCTTTGCTGTTTACTTTTTCATGCTTCTTCTCATTCTTGTGTTTGAAAGTCAAATTTTCTTTTCAGCTCTGGTCTTTTCATCAAGAATGATTGAAAGTCGTCTGTTTCATTGAAAGACCATATTTTCCCTTGAAGTATTATACTCAGTTTTATGGGTAGGTGATTTTTGGTTTCAGTCCTAGTTCCTTTGACTTCTGGAATATCCTATTCCACGCCCTTCGATCCCTTAATGTAGAAGCTGCTAGATCTTGAGTTATCCTGATTGTATTTCCACAGTACTGGAATTGTTTCTTTTTAGGTGCTTGCAATATTTTCTCCTTGACCTGGAATTCTGGAATTTGGCCGCAATGTTCCTAGGAGTTTCTCTTTTTGGATCTCTTTCAGGTGGTGATCGATGGATTCTTTCAATACTTATTTTGCCCTCTGGTTGTAGAATATCAGGGCAGTTTTCCTTGATAATTTCATGAAAGGTGATGTGTAGGCTCTTTTTTTGATCATGACTTTCAGGTAGTCCCATAATTTTTAAATTGTCTCTCCTGGATCTATTTTCCAGGTCAGTTGTTTTTCCCATGAGATATTTCACATTCTCTTCCATTTTTTCATTCTTTTGGTTTTGTTTAGTGATTTCTTGGTTTCTCAGAAAGTCATTAGACTCCATCTGTTCCATTCTAATTTTGAGAGAACTATTCTCTTCAGTGAGCTTTTGAACCTCTTTTTCCATTTGGCTAATTCTGCTTTTGAAAGCATTCTTCTCCTCATTGGCTTTTTGAACCTCTTTTGCCAATTGAGTGAGCCTATTTTTCAAGGTGTTATTTTTTGGGTCTCCTTTACCAGGGTATTGACCCGTTTTTCATACTTTTCTTGCATCTCTCTCATTTCTCTTCCCAGTTTTTCCTCCACCTGTCTAGCTTGCTTTTCAAAATCCTTTTTGAGCTCTTCCAAGGCCTGAGCCCACCCGACATCCCCCTGGGATGTCTGGGGTACCGAGGCCCTGCCCTCCACGTCTTTCCCTAATGGCAAGAATATTTCCTCGTCATCAGATCCGAATGGTGGGAACATTTGCACCTGCTCAAAAAAGCTCTCTATAGTCTTATTTTTCTTCCCTTTTCTGAGCATTTTCCCAGCCAGTTACTTGACTTCTGAGATTCCTGTCCACCCCTGCCTTTATCCTCCCAGCTAGTGCTTAGGGTCTGAGATTCAAATGGGCTTTCCGTGGCAGGTGTGGCTGCTATTCAATGTGAGCTTTAGTTCTGGTGCTGGGGAGGGGGCAGGGCTACCTCCCAGGCTCAGTTCCCTCAGGGGCTTTATGCAGAGGTCTTCAGTGATGGAGTGGGTGGGGGCGGGGCAGTCTCCCAGGCTCAGCTCCCTCAAGGGGTTTATGCAGAGACCAGAAGTTCTGCCTGCCTGCTCCTTGGAGAGTCCCGGGGCTGCCACTGCCCCTGCCTCTGCCTCCACCACTTCCTGCCCCTGCCTCTGCCTCCACCACTTCCTGCCCCTGCCTCTGCCTCAGCCGCTGCCTCCCGAGGGGGCCCAAGTCATGGAGACACCCCGTTCCCCTCTCAGCCAGCCCAGACGTCTCTCTCACTGACCTGTAGCATCTGTGGGCGGAGGGACCTTCCCGGCCGCCGGAGGTTCCGTCCCTGAAGCCTGCTCGGATCAGCTCCTCTGGGGCCCTGGGCCAGG
This sequence comes from Bettongia penicillata ogilbyi, assembly GCA_023548195.1. Lineage (NCBI taxonomy): Eukaryota > Metazoa > Chordata > Mammalia > Diprotodontia > Potoroidae > Bettongia > Bettongia penicillata. The sequence continues at coordinate 9,015 of JAJHZJ010000720.1, read as the reverse complement.
GCAGCGCTGGGATGGGCTCTGCTTTCCGGGGCACGACAGACCCTGGGGACGGCTCTCAAGGGCTCTCTGGAATGGAAATCTCTTCCACTGTGTTTCTGCACACCCTGCAGTGATCCAGAATTTGTAGGGAGCTCTTCTTACATTATGTCCATCGGCTGTGGGTTCAGAGCTAGTATACGTGAGTCTTTCTACTCCGCTATCTTGACTCTGCCCCCAGTATGGTTTCTCCTTTAAGAAAAGTGCTAGCACAAGAGAGTGGTTCCTTCACTGACCAGATCATATTTGAAATACTTTGTTCCCACCTGAGTGCCTCATTTTAGAACGGTCATTGAGTGAAAAGCATCTTGGAGAGGAAAAGTAGCTTTGGGAAGAGACTAGAACCTATTCTAGTAGGAAGGCCATTAAAGGAACCAGGGTGGGTTTATTATATTGGATTTTGTTTTTAGCCTGTGTCTTCTTTCCTCCCCTCCTCTGTTTCTTTGTCTCTGTCTCTCTCTGTGTGTATCTCTCTGTCTTTGTCTCTCTCTCCCTCTCCATCCTTCCTTATCCTCCTCTCTCTCTTTCTCTCCTATCTCATTGTTAAGCTCATTAGTATAAATAATAGGGAAAAAAGAATCTTCAGTAGTATGTCTTATCTCATTTGTTTTTCAGTTGTGTCCAACTCTTTATGGCCTCATTTTTTTTTGCTTGGTAAACATACTAGAGTAGCTTGCCATTTACTTCTCCATCTCATTTTATAGATGAGGAAACTGAGGCAAACATGATTCAGTGCCACAGAGCTAGTAAGTGTCTGAAGTCAGATTTAAACTCAGGAAGATGAGTTTTCTTGACTCTAGACCACGCACTCTATCCACTGTGGCACCACATAGCTGCCCAGTCTTCCCTCTACCCCCCTCCTTTCACCACCACCCACATGTGCACACATCTGATAGAAAAATTACAATTACCTTTAGATTGATGTTCCATTGGACAAAATAAATGCACCTATCTCCTGGAGAAACTCCCATTGTGTGATGAGGAAGGACTTCCCTGTGCTGTAGGTGGATACCATTCTGTACCTTCCTAGTTTTATGTGATAAAACTCCACCTCTGTGACTGTCATGAGCTTCCCAAATGCCCTGTCACTGATCCCCTGCTCTGAATCTGCTTCTTTCTCTCTTAGGCATTTCCTCTGTTGAAACTTGGCTTCTCTTCTTGCCCCTATTGCTCTGGGAGAGTGTTATTCCTCTTTGGGATTCAGGCCACTCATGCTACAGGCCACAGGGAAGTGTATTGCACTCTTAGATTCTGCCCATTCAGGGACACATACATGGGAGCTAGTCTCCATAGATTGCAATCTCCATATACCCCACGTGCCTCCAAAATGGTACAACAAAGGGCCTCTCAGGCAGGTGGTAGATCCCTGTCTTTTCCATGTGCAATAATGGTCACCAGCTCATAGTCCTTTCTAGGTTAGTGTGAGCAATTTTAATTGAAATCTTATCCTTCTTAGAGGCAGTATCTCCATTGTCTATCTTTCATACTGATTCTTTTCGAGACTCAGGACAGACAGAAACACACACACACACACACATATATATACATATATATATATACATATATATGTATATATATCATCTCATTGCCTTTTACCACTACTTTCATTCCCCTTTGATTAAACAGCTCCTTGCCATCCACATTGTCTTAAAGCATTAACAACCCTAAATTTAATGCTATGACACTGGCAGCAAGAAGGGACACCACCCTCCGCAGACATTTCTAACACTAGGAAAATGCTCTCAACTCTCTTGTCTTAGGAATCATGATCCAGTGTGTTTCGGTTCATACGTGACCAAGTAAATGGTATTAGTGAAAAGATTACACTATCATCATCATCATCACTAATTCCCACATTATTTTGCTTCATGTATGATGAAGTAAATGATATTGGTGAAAGGATTATACCATCATCACCATTATCACTAACGCACATATTTCAGTTACCTTATATTTCATTTCATTCAGTCAATAAGCATTTATTAAACACCTACTATGTGCCAGGTATTGTGCTAAGACAGACCCTGCTTTCAAGGAGCTCAAAAGGTGATTTTCATGTAGCATTTTAATGTTTGCAAAGCATTTCATTTACACTGTCTCCTTTAGACCTCCAAGCAATTCCACGATGTAAGTACTACCATCCCTTTTTTTTTTTTTACAACTGAGGAAAGTGAGGCTCTGAGAGGCAGTGTGCCCATAGACATCAGAGAGTCATGGGGGAATGCTTACTTTAAAAATAGACAGTCTTTGCTGTTTTTGAGCTTCCCAGATATTCCCATACACAGATCAATTTATATTTGTGATCTAAGTATCCATTTGCCATGTTTTATGTCTTATGAGTATGTATACATATTCACACATTTAGACACACTAATTTACATTTCTATGCATACGCAAGTAATAACTGGTTTTCTACATGAACAAACTCTTCTAAAGTTCATTTGTATTTGGAAGTATGAAGGAAGGGGAATGAAAAAAAGGGGCAGATGTTACAGTTAAGCATCTAGAAATAGCACCAGAGATTTGTGGATATAGGACCTGCATGTGAGCCAGAAATTTATCTTCTGACTGGTGGACCATCATCTAAGTCAAGTCAAACCAAGTCGAGTGAACGAGATTTGATTAAATGATTACTCTCTGCTGGATGAAATGCTAAGCACTAGGGATACAAAGCAACACTAAAATACGACCCCTGATTGCTAGAGGGTAGAACACTCTTGGTTGGAGGGAAAGTTATTAGAAAGGGATTTTAGGGTGATTGGTAAAGTGAGATTCTGTTCCCTGCCTTCTGGGAAGTCCCTGAGCAATCTGTTCCCCAGGGGAAAAGTTAGGCTCTGCATAGTGCCTGTGTGTGTATGTTCTCATAAGAACTTCCTAGTATTAGCAATTGTCTTAAAGAGGAAATGGGCTTTGTCTTGTATTGCTGAACTCTATCACTAGAGGAACCCCGATAATATCTAAGAATTACCTGAATTCCCCATTTGTTGGAGATCTTGTAGCAGGGAGTCTCTTGCTAAACACACAGTTGCATTAGATGGTCCCTAGTGAACTTTCTGACTCCAATATGTAACGAGTCTATGACTAAAGATGTTTGAAGAGTTTCAGCAGACGCTGAAAGACTTTTATGAACTGTTGAAATCTCAAGGCAGCAGAACTAGAGGCACAAGACACATGGATGACAGCAATGGGAATAGAAAGTACAAAGTTGAGAGAAGGAGTGCAACATTATGAAATCCAGGTGACCAAGCTTCCCCCAGAGAAGAGGTATGAGAAGGCACCTGGTTGTTTCTTTTCTGAGGTGGAGGACAATAGATGGAGAGCGGCACATGAGGTAAGATTTGGTGGATATATTCAATAGTGTTACAGAATGTTTTTCTCCCCCACATATGTGTTTTTTAGTTTTATTTTATTTTATTTGTTTACAAGGGATTGCTCTCTGGTGATGGGGGAAAGGGAAGTACACTGAAAAATTAAGTTGCATTAAAAATAAAATATAAAAATTTCATATGAACTATTCAGCACCGATTTTTCTTGAATACTTTATTAATGCAGCATACCAAAATTTAACTTCTAAAGTATTTTTCCATAACAAAGAAGACAAATTATCATATATATTGTCAAACCATTATCTATCATAAAAACTGGCCATCAAAAAAATGCTTTTTATTCTACAATACAAGTAAGCAAGATGAAAATGAAAACTTCAATGAAATTTTCCCCAAAGAGGGATGCATAGCTCCATAGCTGACAGGGTCTCTCCTCTGAGAACTGGTAGGGTCCCCCGTTGTCTTATTTCAGTTTATCAAGCAACATCTACATAACCATTTGGGCCTGATATAGTGATAGGGATTCCTGTTGGGGTATGGGTTGGACTCCATTCTCCTGGCATGGAAGAAGGATGAAGACAGCGTGTATAGAGATGAGTGAATACAAGACCATTGGAAGAGAGTGAGTGAACCCCCATTAGGGGGATCAAGGAAAGCTTCCTTTATGTCACTAGATATTATTCTCACCTTCTTTTTGTCCCCAGAGTCCCTGCTATGTCCCTCTCGTAGTACTTCTATTGACTCTGGACTTTCCCATCATGCCGCAGTTGCCTTTTGAAACCTACAAATTCCTTCAGTTTCTGGTATAGTTTCACCCTGGTTCGTCCCATTGTACTTACACCCCCTTACCCCATGAGTGAATTCCTCTTTTGGACAAAGGGGCCAGGGCAGCCAGCCTGGAGTCTTCTCCTGTCTGTTTCTGGCTCGCAGAAATTTACTGTCTGATGAGAATGTGGAGGCTTCCTTAGCTTTTGAGTTCCTTTTGATACATTTCCTCCCCGTATTAGACTGTACTGTCTTTGAGCAGAGGGACTCTTTCTTTTTGTATTTGTATCTCAGAGACTTAAAGCATGCAGTGTCTGGAATGGAGTTAGTGCTTAATAAGTTTTTGCTCATTTGACTTGTTGACTTTTCCTTATTCCTGACTCGTCCCGAAAAGCCAATGCTATATTATAGCTAGTAATACATGTATAATATATGTAATATATACAAGTAATGTATATATTAAAATAAAGTGTGCATGTGCATGTGTGTGTGTTTGTGTGTGTGTGTGTGTGCACGTGTGTGTGTGTAGTATCCTCATCCTTATTTGGAAGAGATTTCAGGAAAGTCTCTATATGGAAGGTAACACCTGAGCTAAACCTAAAAGGAAGATAGAAAGCCTGAGAGGAAAATATGAGAGTGTATTCCAGATAGTGAAACAGGCTGGACTGTGGAACAGAAGTGGGAGATGACTATAAATATAGGGGACTACCTAAAGGTGGTATTGAGTACCTGACCTGGAGACAGGAAGACTCATCTCCCTGAACTCAAATCTGGCCTCCACCACTTATTGTGTTATCCTGTCACCGTATTTGTCTCAATTTCCTCATCTGTAAAATGATCCGGAGAAGGAAATGGCAAAACACTCAAGTACCTTTGCCAAGAAAACCCCGAATGGGGTCAGGAAAAGTTGGACATGACTGAAACAACTCAACAATGACAACCTAATAGCCTAGTTGGGTTGCAACAAAGAGCTCATAGAAGGAAGTAAAAGGAAATCTGGAAATCTAAATGATGGATTTGGAGATGGACCTCCAAGATTGTCCTTTCCAATCTCAGATGAGGATACTACACACACACACACATACACACGCACACACGCATGCACACACACATGCACATGCACACTTTATTTTAATATATACATTACTTGTACACGTTACATGTATTATACATGTATTACTAGCTATAATGTAGCATGCACATGTTAATGACACAATGATCACACACACATACAATACACACCAGCTGTAATTTGTATAAACTTTAAGGTTTGCAAAGGACTCTGCATCTTCCATTTGATCTTTATAAATCCTGTGAAATAAGTGTTATTAGTGATCATTCATCATTATGAAAAGCAAAGAGCAATGACATCGAAGGTGATTCTTGACTTGGTGTAAATTGGATTTAAGTGAGGCAGAATTGCATTAAATTGTCATCCTCACTCTCCTTTCCAGAGTCATCAAAGTCAGGTGACAAAAGTCAGGATGATTGGCGTGGATCAAGGACGCAGTGGATGACCTTGGTGTGGCCAATATCTGATCAAGCTTCAACCCCTCCCCAGAACCTTCTTCAGCTACTTTCTTGGCTGTTGGAACAAATTGTTCTCATCTGCCCATTCCTCCAGTAAGTCTTCACATGCTTCAGGTAGAAGTCGCCCTAACTTAACTACAGTTTTGAGATCAATCAGTTACTATCAAGCTGGTTTATTCCCTCTGCCCAAATGGCCTACTGGGGTGTAGCTACTGTACATGCTGCAACTTCTTATACCCACAGGTGAGAACTGGGTGAAACTTGGACACCAGAAGTGGATGAGCAACCCTGAGAAGGATGTGACACCCCCACCCACCAGAGGTGCTAGCTCTCCCTGAACAACCCCCTATACTGTCATTACTACCCTCATTACTTGCATCACACAGTTACCAGGAGGTTTGAAAAGAGCTTTGCAAACCTTAAAGTGTTATATGAATATCACTACCATGTGAGTGCTATGAGAGCAGAATCTGTCTAAGCACAGTGCCTGGCATCCATAGTAGGTGCTTAACAAATGCTTATGGACTGAAATGATGTCTAAGTTCAGTGACATCCATGGATTGATGAAGATGATGGTGGTGGTGGTGGCGGTGGTGATGATGATCATGATGATGACGATGATAATGATGGTGATGATGAGGATGGTGGTGGTGGTGATTGAGGCTAAAGGATTGACTAAGGTCAAAGTAAGAGGATTACACAACTGTCAAGTATCTGAGGCACAATTCAACCTTGGGAGGGTCTGACTCCAGCATTTTCTACCAAACCACCAAGTGTCACGTGCAGATAGGAACAATAAGTTGAAAGTGGCAGAAGTGGGACTGAAGCTGAGTTCCTCTGACTCCAAATCTGGGGTTTGGGGGGAAGCAGGTTGTTTGTGTTGTTATTATTATTTAGTTGTGTCAGACTGTTAATGGCCCATCTGGGATTTTCTTGGCACAGATACTGGAGTGGTTTTCCATTTCCTTCTCCAGCTTGTTTTACAGATGAGGAAACTTAGGTAAACAGGTTAATGACTTGCTGAGGGTCATACATCTGGTGTTTGAGGCCAGATTTGAATTCGTGTATATGTCTTCCTGATACTAGGCCTGGCATTTTGTCCACTGTGTCATCTAGCTACCCCAAAGCAGATTATAGAAGGATTTAAATTCCAAGATGAAAAGATTTTTTAAAAATTTGTTTTATATAAAGGTAATAGGGAGCCAGTGATGATGCTAGCTAGAAAAGGGGAAAGAGCATGGTTAGACATGCTTTATTTGTATCCATTTTGTAACTATGTGAAGGATGGATTAGAAAGATGAAAATACTGGAAATAGGAAAACATTCCATTTTTCTATGACAATCCAAGTAAGAAGTGACAAGAGACTGAAATGGGAGTGGTGAGGATGTGTCAGAGAGTTTGTGTGGTTTTCTCAGCCAAAACACCATAATAGAAAGGGGGAATTTGGCACACACCAAGTTTGCAGTCTCTCCTTTCCCCCAACTACTTTATATAACAAATTCTGGCAATGCTTAGCATATTTTTATTATTATTTAAAGGATTTTCATCCTTTCCAAAACAGAAGGATTAAAAATCACTGAAGCTAATTTGATTTAAATAGCCCTTAGGGATATAGGGAGGAAGAGGGAAATTTTATCCTTCCAAGATTTTTTTTTTTCTGAATCATCAAAGAAAGAGTGATTGAATGACTCTAGACTCAGTGTTATTTTAGTTTTGGCTGCTGTTTTATTGAATTATAATTTTTGAAAAAAAAAGCTATATTTTTTCTGTCAGATAGATAAGATATGTTAATTTCCTATGATCTCTAATCTGGATTACTGGGAACTTCCAATTTCCTGAGCTTGCCTTAGGGAGAGAGTTTGGTACGCTTCTTGGAGTTCATTGGCTCTTTGTTGATGTGACCTTAACAGTGGTCATCACCATTTACACACATTCAGAGAGCACATACTTATATAGGATCACACTTAAGTCTTACACCAACCTTGTAAGGCAGATAATGAAAGTACTCTTAGACATGCACACACACACACACACACATACACACACACAAACATGCACGCTTGCATGTGTGCACACAGAGGCATACACGCACATCACAGAGTTTCCAGTACCCTTCTTCCCGAAACTTTCATACCACCCCCTGGGAGACACTGGAACAACTCGGGGGTCTGTAATAGCCTCAGGTGCAATTGGGGAACGTTGGTTAAAAATAAGAGGGTAGTAGAAGCATAGGGAAAGAAGAGAAGAGAAGAAAATTTTGAAAAAAAACATTCATACATGTTCCATCTGTTGTATAACAGAGTTAAAGTCATAGTGATTATATTATTTTCCAAATAAACACACAAAATTGAAGTTATAACTGATTAGTGGTCAAGTCTGCTGACAGGTCTTAACAAGCAATTGTTGGTTGGTGAGTGTGTCAAACATTGTCAGGAAGTCTAGCATGCATCGGCAAGATTATGTGAGTGCAATAACTTGCTTAAAATATGATACTATATAGTTACGCAATGAAATATTGCATCATCAAAATTTAAAGGGAGGAAAAAACACAAATTTACAATAAATTATTAATTTTAAGGAACATAATTTAATTTTTTTAAATGACACAATTTTTTAAAAATTAGAAGATTAAATAAAGTAGATTTCCAGAGGGGTGAGGGGCATTGAATGTTTTTTTTTTTTAAAGGGGAAGTAGGTGAAATAAATTTGAGAAGCTCTGAGGTGAACTGATGCTATCCCTATGATTCTGTCCCCAGCTAAAAATAAAGCAAAATTATCCAAATTACCTGTAGGCATTGCTATTTCACCTTGTATTACACATACATATACATACAAAGTAAATATAAATATAGACATAGACTTATCTACCATTCATTTAAGTAAGCCTCTAGAAGTTAGAAATTGTTTCATCTTCGTCATTGTATTCTGATCCCCTACCATCATATACAGAACAATGCCTGGAATATGATGGGTACCTGATAAATACATGTTGAGTATTATATTTCTGTTTTATAAATAGAGGGAGGGCATGGAGGGAAAGGCAGAGAGACAGAGAGAGGAGAGAGGGGAGAGGAGAAGGGAGAGAGAAGAGAGGAAGAGAGAAGGGGGAGAGAGAGTGAGAGAGAGAAAGGGAGAGAGAGAGAGAGAGAAGAGGAGAGAGAGAGAGAGAGAGAGAGAGAGAGAGAGAGAGAGAGAGAGAGAGAGAGAGAGAGAGAGAGAGATGAATTTGAGTGTTTATGATGTGCCAGTCACTGTTAATCATTATGAATACAAGTAAGATGCAGTGTCTATTTTCTCTCCAGAATCCCATGGAACTCAGCTCCCATAGGGGAGTTTGGTATCAGAGTAGATATTGCT